>JAHQIW010004590.1:0-91800 GCA_019055375.1 Parelaphostrongylus tenuis | reverse complement strand
TTATCTTCTTTTAATTTATATGTTCCCCATCCATCGAACGAAGAATCCTCCTGGAACGATCAGAGTCGTCGAATCGCTTCTTATGGCAGTGACTTCGCTCAATCGTTTTTCCCTTATGACATGATTCTCTGTGAGGATCATCAGCAGAATCTTCGAAAGAATTTACGTACTCATTGCAGTCACGGACATACAGCTGCACCTCTCCGTGATTATCCGCGAGTTCGGAAAGCCTTTCTGCATTATTGATCTCTTCATGAGTGCCGTTATAGTCGAGATTGTAGACAGTTTCAGGCGGAATACCAAGTTCTTTCAGTTTTTCTTTGAATAAGCGATAAAGATCGTCCTGGTCTTTGTAGATGACGGAAAATCTCGTCTTAATTATGGGACTGATCTCGAAGCTTTTCAGATTTTTCCCAGTACTATTGATCATCATAGTTTAGGCGGAGAGCGAATCGTTTGTCAGCAAATGGATTTTTCTGGGAGAGCGTGGAAAAGGGGATGGCAGGAGCACGTACCTAACTCTTTGAGGGATCCCGCCCGGTTAGTCGCGAGGGCACGTGGCGCGTCCCCAGGTGGTGGATAGGGGAATAAAACGCGAACCAAAAGCGACCGTGTGCTTCCCAGAGAAGCAGGTGGATTCAGGGGACGAGCTCCCTGCTTCTGCAGCGCCGACTTGACAAAAACTCTATTTCTACGAGTCAAGTCGGCCAAAAGCCTGCAATCAAGCGGCTGGGAAGTACATGGGAGGCGGTTAGGAGTCGCCTCCAACAAGTAAGCTCCTCCCGCTCCTCCGAGAGAGACTGGCAAGCTACTCGTGAGCACCCAGCCCCCACGTTTAGAGCCTGGCAAGGTACACGTTGGGTATCAAAATGCCAAAAACAGTAACAAATATGGGCCTCATTCCCCTAACCCCGAAAGAGCCCCTGGTACGGCAGCGCCAGGTAGGACGAGTACGGAGAGGCTGCTAAAATCTCAGAGCCGAACTAGGCTGCCGAGATCGAAACGGACTAAAATGACGATTTGTACCTACAACGCAAGAACCCTTGCTCAACAATCCGCTGTAGAAGATCTGTTGATTCAAGCAAGAAGAATAAGGTACGACGTCATTGGCTTGGCTGACACGAGAAGGCGCCATAATTTTCACGCTACTTATGGCACCGGAGAAGAACTGTACCTTGGAACATGCGTTAGCAGAGGTGTCGGCGGCGTTGGCGTACTCGTCAAATCGAATTTGACTGTGAACATCGATTCGTTTCGAACAACTAACAACCCGTATCGGACGATTACGGTTGAAACGATGTGATTCTATGCCGGCTTTGACCATCTTCGTTGCTTACGCACCAACATCAAGCTATGACGAAGACGAAGTCGAAGCGTTCTATATGGACGTCGAAAAATTCTTCAGAGAAGATCATACATTCTTCAAGGTCATTGTCGGAGATTTTAACGCAAAAATTGGACCTAGAAGAACGTCTGAAGAACGTCACATAGGGACCCACGGACTAGAATGGAATGAACAGGGTGAGAGGCTATGCGAGTTTATCATGACGACCCAAACCATCCATGGTAACTCGCAATTCCAAAAGCCTCTTTCTCAGCGATGGACGTGGGAGTCTCCCAATGGAGAGTACCATAACGAAATAGATCACATCATAGTAAATCGAAGGTTTTGCCTGACCGAAGTCGCTGTTGTTCCAAGTTCTACACGGGATCAGACCATCGCCTCCTTCGCGCAACGTTCCGATTTTCGAGGAGAGAAGAGAAAGCCGCTAAATTCAAACAACGAAGTCCCGAACTACCATAAACTGGGATGTATTCAAATCATTAGTCGGCTCTTGGGAAGATACCGTTGTCGACAACATCGACGAAGAATACGATCGACTCGTTGAATATCTTCACGTTAGCGCTAAAAAAGCCGAGAGTCCTAAGGTCACGAAGAGACGCTTATCTCCGCAGACACTCGAGCTGATTCGTCAACGTGGAATCGCACGAGCTGCAGGCAACCGAAACCTTACGTCCGAACTTGCGAAACGATGCAGAGAAGCGATAAAAGAAGACCTTAAAGAGAGAAGAGCAGCAGTTATGGCAGAAGCTGCAGAAGCCGGGAAGAGCATTCGCAAAGCCCAGCGAGGCTTCGCCAACTGTAAGACCAAGATGATTGCACTCCGATATCCTGACGGGACACTTACAGCTTCCAGAAGGGCTATGGAGAAAATCATCCACCAATACTACTCGGATCTCTTCGCTAGCCATGTTCTCTTACCGTCATATAAATTGAAAGAGGACGAATATGTCGTTCCACCGGTCCTTCCTTCCGAAATCCGACATGCTATATCGTCGGTGAAAAACAGAACAACACCCAGTCTAGACAGGATTAGACCAGAACACCTGAAGAACCTGCCGCCAGTTCTCATCAACACCCTGGCTCGGCTCTTCACTCGCTACCTGTCAGAATGCAAGGTCCCTATTCAATGGAAAACCAGCAAGACCGTATTGTTGTTTGAAAAGGGAGACCTTCACGACATAGGCAATTATCGCCCAATCTACTTGCTGTCCGTTGTCTATAAACTCTTTACTCGAGTCATCCTGAACAGGATTGACAGAACACTGGACGAAGGACAGCCATGCGAACAAGCAGGGTTCAGAAAGGGATTTAGTACCATGGACCACATCCACACGATCACAAGACTCATTGAAGTTTCGCGAGAGTACAATCAACCACTCTGTCTCACTTTTATCGATCTGAAAAAAGCCTTTGATTCAGTGGAAACAGAAGCGGTTATAGAGGCTCTGGATAACCAGGGCGTCCCTACTCGGTACATAATGATCCTTCGTGAGCTTTATAAAGATTTCACGACCAGAATATCTCCATTCTACAACAATATCACCATTGACGTAAGAAGAGGGGTTCGACAAGGCGGTACAATATCGCCAAAACTATTCACTGCCACCCTGCAAAACGTCATGCGAACATTAGAATGGGACGAAATGGGAGTGACAATTGACGGTCGACAATTAAACCATCTTCGCTTTGCTGACGATATCGTTCTCATAACACCAAACATCAGCCAAGCGGAACGAATGTTGACTGATTTCGATAACGCCTGTGGAAAGATCGGTCTTCAACTGAATCTAACGAAAACAATGTTCATGAGGAACGGATGGGTTTCTAATGCCCCATTCACGCTCAACGGAACGACAATTTCCGAATGCTCCAGTTACATCTATCTAGGTCGTGAAATCAACATGATGAAGGACCTAGCCCCAGAGTTGAGCAGGAGGAAACGAGCCGCTTGGGGAACGTTTAAGAGCATCGAAGATGTAGTGAAGAGGACAAAGAACATCCGACTCCGTGCCCACCTTTTCGACTCGACAATTATCCCTGCCCTAACGTATGCAGCAGAAATCTGGTCGCTACGTAAGCAGGATGAAAGATCACTTGCCGTTATCGAACGCGCAGTCGAAAGGTCGATGCTAGGAGTATCTCGTATTTCGCAAATGAGACAAAGGATCCGAACTTCCGACCTACGTCAACGATCGAAAATCAGAGACGCCGTTCTACACGCCAGGATATCGAAAATAAGGTGGGCCGGACACGTGATGCGCTTCAACGACAACCGATGGACGAGAGCCGTTACCGACTGGATTCCTCGGGACGTCAAGCGCTCTAAAGGAAGACCACTGACCCGTTGGTCCGATTTCTTCACGAAAGCGATGGAAGAAAGATATGATGCTCAGCGAATTCCTAGAGCGAGGAGGACCCACTGGGCTACTCTTGCACGCGATAGGGAAAAATGGAAGAGTTGCTGGTACCCGCTCGAGTCACTCGACGATCAGCGGGACGACAGGTGATACAGGTGAATTTATATGACGGTAAGAGGACATTTCTAGCGAAGAGACTCAAGTAGTAACGGTAAATGATTTTCTTCACAGTTCTTTTGGAAACTGTGAGTGTACCGCCAAGGCATCGGAATGCAATCATCTTGGTCTTATAATTGGCGAAGCCTCGCTGGGTTTTGCCACTTATAAGACCAGCTTCTGCAGCTTCTGGCATAACTGCTGATCCTCTTTCTTTGAGGGTTTTTTTATCGCTTCTCTGCAACACTTCGCATGGTCGGAAGTATATTTTCGGTTGCCTGTAGCTCATGCGATTCCAGACTAACGTATCAGCTCGACTGTCTGCGAAGACGACAAAAGCCCCTTCGTGACTTTAGGACTCTCCACTTTTACAGCGCTCATGTGAAGATATTTAATGAGCCGTACTCTTTGTCGATGTTGTAGGCAACGGTATCTTCCCAGCAGCGGACTAATGATTGAATACATCCAAGTTTATGGTAGTTCTGGGACTTCGTTGTTTGGATATCTCAGCTTTCTCTTCTTTTCACGAAAAACGGAATGTTGAGCGAAGAAGGTGATGGTGCTGATCCAGTATAGAATTTAGGAACAACAGCGACATCGGTCAAAAACCTTCGATCTACTGAGATGTGGTCTGTTTCGTTATGGCACTCTCCACTGGAAGACTCCCGCATCCATCGTTGAGAGTGAGGCTTATGAAATTGTGAGTTACCATGGATGGATTGGGTCGTCATGATAAACTCAGATAACATCTCACCCTGTTCAATCCACTCTAGTCTATTGATCCCAATGCGACTATCTTCAGACATTCTTCTAGGTACTATTTTCGCGTCAAAATCTGCAACATTGACGCAAAAGAATGTATGATCTTTTCTGGGAAATTTTCCGAGATCCATATAGAACGCTTCGACATCGACTTCGTCATATCTTGATGTTGATGCGTAAGCTACGGAGATGGTGAAAAGTCGGCATCGAACCACATCGTTTCAACCGTAATCACCCAATACGGGTCTTTAGTTGTTAAAGTAAATCCATGTCCAAGGCCAAATTCGATTTAACGAAGACGCCGTCTCCGCCAACACCTCTACTATTGCATGTTCCAAGGAGCAGTTTTTCTTTGTTACCATAAGCGGCGTGATAAGGAAGGCGTTATCTTGTCTCAGCTAGGCCAATGACGTCGGACCTTATACTTGTTGCACGAATCAGTAGATCTTCGAGAGCGGATTCGTAAGCAAGGGGTTTTGCACTGTAGGTATAGATGTGAATTTTAGTCCGTTTCTATCTTAGCAGCCCAGATCTTAGCCACGAGTAGCGTCTCAGTTGCTTTCGAAGGAGCGGGAGGAGCTTCTTAGTTGTAGGCGACTCCCAACCGCCCGACATGTGGTTTCCAGCAGCTCAATTGCGGGCTTTTGACCGGCTTGACTCGTTGAAGTGGCGTTTTGTCAAGTCGGCGCTGTAGAAGAAGGGTGCTCATTCCCCGAATCCACTTGCGTTTCTGGAAGCACACGCTCGCTTTTGGTTCGCGTTTTATTCCCCTATCCACCACTTGGGGACGCGCCACGTACCCTCGCGACTAATCAGGCGGGATCTCTCAAAGAGGGAGAATCGTTGTGGGAAACTCTATGAAACAATGTATCTACTCCGCAGTTCAGTTGATTATTGATTTTGATGCTTGAACTTCCACGGAGCGGATAAATAATAACTGCGAGCACTCCAGGCAAGGTAAGGTGCGTACCACCGCTTCACCTCCACTTTCATCGCTATGTTACCACCAGTTCGTCGAGTTAAACTTTCTAAGATGTCGATAACCAACCTCAAATCGAGGAATAGGAACATATCAGTGGATTTGGTAATGTAGTACAAGTACTCGGGTTCAACATCTGTCTCAGTTCAAACGAATTGCAGTCATTTTCACTAATGTAAACGGATTGCAATGTTCCCTATCACTTAAAAAGTACCCATTTTCAATACTGTCACGAAAAAAAGAGGCTTGGTGGAAGAAATTAATACATCGCTGCTTCTTTTGATTCACGCAACCGCGTAATCACAATTTACAAAAACGTATCCTGGCACTTCTAACATTCGATTCGTTTCCCAGAATTCATCTCTACAGAGGTCTCTGAACAGACTACTTTATATTTGATCGCTTTTAACGGTGGTATGATGTTATAATTATACCACTTGATGTTGATTAATGTGCAAAACTTTGGAGCTGGAGCTCGAATTTCTATTTCACTCTCTCCGGCGGAGCTCGCATAGTCAATTACACTAGCGACTCCTGTTTTGCCATCGGTCTTACGATATAGACTAGCAGGTCAAACTGTTGACGGCCGGCTGCTAACAGATTGATGCGTTGTGGCGTAGAAAGAGTGGTGAAAACAGGGCGTTGGTGGTACAACTGGTTAAGCAAGCGCCCCCGGAAAAGTGAAAAGCGGGTTCGCGTCCTGCCTGACGTTAAGGTTTTGCACGTCACTCACCATCATTGGGTCTCCAAACGTTACGGGCGATGTTTTGGCTGATGTTTGAAGATTTTGTCTTTCTAGTGAATTTCGTAGACTGCTAGACGTTCTAGCCGAGTAGGCTCGATCCTGACCTTTTAGTTGATTTACTGTACAGTGTTAGCGAAGCAGATCGAACCAGTGCTGTGTTTTTCACATAAAAAAGTCGATAAATTGGTAGGAAATAAGAGTCACTTTACAGACCAATTGAATTACCTTTACAAAGCTGAAAATGCAGTAGATCCTTCAGGGATTTATCAACGCCAAGAGCTTTATCCTTTACCCTTTCCTAAACGAAGAACGAAGCAGTGGTACGGCGATGTGATCTTAATTGTAATCACATGAAGAGCCAATGTTGGCTTCATTTTCGATCAAATCAGCGTGTATTTCACCTCGTACAGAATTTCATTTATTGTAATAGAAATGACGATTTTGGTTTACATAACAAAAGGGTTTTCTGTGATGACTTCAATGATATTCTCTGATTTTCTGAAGGCTATAGGAAATAATGCTTTCACCTTAGTGCTTCAGGGCTCATATTTCGTACTACTTGGATAATTGTACTACACGCCTTCAGTGATTGTGTGAGCCCTTCCAAAGTGAAGCTGCTTAGGTGTGCTGGTTTAGCTGTTTTGTTTCTTAGAATTGTAAGGCAAGCCTAATAGGGCTTCCTCAGATCTCTAAAACATTAGAGCACTCGCCGGCTCTTGTAGATCAGAGGGAGATTGCCATTGCGACTAGTAGCTACCAAGACGGTGGTTAATCGTGACAAACTTTTTTCCTAGCCGGGATGTTCGAGTAGAGACTACCAGTCACGAAGAGGCTGCAAATCATTTAGGAGGATATTTCGAACGCGAAAGTAAATGAGCATTCGGATTTTGCATCAATTAGAAGACGACATAGTGCCTTTTAATATAATTTGCTTGCAGATGCTGCCGTACTTTAAGTGACAAATAAGGAAAACAGGAATTTTCCCATTTTTTTGGTTTCGAATGGTTGGTTGCTGGCAGAATCTATACCTTATATCGCAGTAAGAGGGATAGAAGACAGTAGGCCCCGGTAGTGGGTGACTAGAAGTCGTTTCTGAAAGGACGCGACACGTGGTCTATTTCACGCTGGAGGCACATATCTTTACGTCTCACACTGCATTACTGATTTTCCTGAGCATCTTGATTCTTAACGTATCAAAAGAGATAAATCTTCTTCCCCGTGGCCACATTCATTCGGTAGCTTATCGATCCGGTTGTTGATTTCTTCATAGTAAATCATTTACGTGGTGGCTATAGATTTGTGAAGCAACGTCCTCTGACTTCTTTTGAGTTAAGCAACAGCATCGCAACTGGTGTACGCGACCCACCACATCACGTAGGGAAATCGTTGGAAACACTGCACTATCTTTGAGGATTACTGATTATTTACTAGTAGACTTTTCCTTTATCATTAGATTCTTCTTACTACATTAATTACTTTCGTAGTAATAGCGACATTGTGAAAGCAAAGAAAAAACTCACAATCGTAAGTCGTCAACCCTTTCGGGACCGTGGACTCACCTCTTTTGGACCTCTAACCGCCTGCATGGAAACGCCTTGACATTGTTATTGTATCATTTCAACGGCATTATTATTGTTATTTTCCTATGTCATGATAGTAAATATAATGTGCTATTATAAGAAGATAATTAACAACCATAATGCAATTGAAATAACACAATAATACATTCTTTGCTTCTCAAGCTGGAGATTAGTGATGCAGAGGAGGTGGAGCAAAACTCCCGGCGTTGTTACGCTAGGGTTAGAGATGCAGAGAAGGAAGGCCCTGTCCCAAAAAGGCTAAGACGAATCGCAGCAACTGTTCCAATTGTTAGTCCTGCTCTTCGGATGGTTCTAAATATGTAGAACTCGGTTGTGCAAATAGATTATGGGTTGTATTGATTAAGATCCGTATTCGGTTAAGTTATTTAAAGGAGAATCAGGGGTTCGCCAGTCATAACAAATACCAAGTGACCAGTGTCCTCTCCGTCCCTTAACTGCCTTCCCATTCTTCCTTTTTTCTTTTCTTCTGCGTTTCCTTGAAGTACTATTTACGAAGTACGGATTTTGCATCATCCATGAGCGGTCTCTTGATTTTTTGTCCTAGTTCTGCTTTCAACTCTGACTTAACATTATCTCTAAATCAACAAGTAGGAAGCCCGGCCAAGGATCCATCGTCGAAGTTCATTTCTTGGAAAGTACATTGTGAAGACCTGAAAACGCCTTTGTAAGTTTACGTCAGGAAACCAACGAATATCGTATGCACGACCAGCAACATAGCATTTAGATTATGTACTGCGGTCCGCACAGCTAGTGAAGACGGGCCATTTGCGTGCCTAAG
This sequence comes from Parelaphostrongylus tenuis, assembly GCA_019055375.1. NCBI lineage: Eukaryota > Metazoa > Nematoda > Chromadorea > Rhabditida > Metastrongylidae > Parelaphostrongylus > Parelaphostrongylus tenuis. The sequence goes on along the minus strand of JAHQIW010004590.1, from coordinate 83,077 downwards.
TATGTAAGTATTATTTACGAAACAATTTGCCACTGCACGCTGTTCTGAAGGGTTTTCGTAATTTATTAAAGCTCCTGAATAAGGTGAAACGTTTGTTAAAGAAACCCGAAAAAGAAGATGGAACCCTTTGATTGCACATCGGCTGTCAGTGCGAATGCAATCGTCCTGTTGTAAGATGCACAACATTATGGAAGATCGATCATTTCAAGTACTTCCTCAATCTCTAATCATTCACTCAATCCTTTGATAACACAGGTCTTTTGCAATTTTTCCCAGACATTCAGATTATCATTGGACAACCTAAATCTCGGTTATTCTAATATTGACCTTGTTTTCCGAAAAGGCCTTCTCAGTCTGTTTTAATGGAGACTAAAATTCAGTTCCACACTCAGCGCGCCATATTTCCACATGTTTTCGTTCTTTATTTATAATTTTTTCACTGCCTTGTAGAAAATTCAGCGCTTTTCATATCAAAGTGTTATAAAACCTTTGCTCTATTATTTTATGGGTTGAGGCTTCTTTTCTCATTTTTCTTGCCAGATACAGCAGCTACTAAGCTTAAGGAGTCTAGGAGTAGGATTGTGAAACGTAATCTTCTTTTCACCTTTGTCTCGCTCTGTAAACGCCTTTCAGGAACCAAACTCGGCTCTAAATTCGTCTAGGTTTATGCTATCAAATGACTGCCAAAAATTTGTTAAAAGACCATCAAAAAACTCCAGCGACCTCGGTGCCTTGTATTGCGCATGTGGCATATTCTAACCAGAGTGTCATCACATCCCCTGTTCGAGCAAAAATTGTGCTCAGGTTGTGAAACATAGTGTTATTTGTGCTTCCATAGCTCAATAAAGAGGTGCTCATTAGAAAAAAAAGCATAGAACTAGAATTGCTAACAGTTATTCTCCTTTGAAATTCTGAAAAAAGAACAGAGTTCCTTGGCCTTAATAAGTCTAAAATCACTAGAAGCTACAGAATTATACTTAATTTTATGATTACTTCAGTGGTAAGGCGAGGATAATTTCCAGTGGGCTGGTGGATCATAGATATCTCCTTTTTTTTGGCTTTTACAAATGGCATAACAAACATGGAAGATTTGGGCAAAGGAAGAGAGCCTCTTGCTAATCTAGAGACTATCTATCTTATAACTCCGATAATGGAGATTTCATTTCTCCTAGATCCTCGAAATTTCTTAATTTATGGATAGATCGCTTGATTTCCGATCAATCAGAGGCTGCAAAGAGTACAAGGGTGCCCACGTCTTCTTCACGAAGGCCTGTGTTAGCACGTTGTATTTGGAATTGTTTTATAACACCACTACCCATATTGAGACATCGAAAAAGATCAGCATTGCATTCACTGAATAGAAAAGTCATGTGGATTTGAGACACATTGAAAAATTATCAGAGACGCAGCGGGGCACCTGTGGCGCAGTGGTTAGAAGTGCTCTGTGACATACACGTGATCATTCAAGTCAACCGGCGATTCGATGCAGCGCTTGCAAGAGTGTCAGAGTCTTTATTCTCCCTGGGTCCATGATATGGTACCAGACTTGTTTGAAAATAGCAGTTCCAGCCTGATACATCGGCAGCCCATCGCGAGTCCTTATATAGCCAAATATGTATTCAGGCATATGTATTCAGGCACCTCATTAGAAATCGATGAGGGTGAATGCATGGCGTATCTCCAGAGAACTATCAACATTGAAAGCGTTATCGTTTTCCAGCTTTACTAAAAATTACATTTCTATTTTTATTCTGTACTTTACACAAAATCAGCTACCACCACCTACTGTACTGATCTCAGCTTGTTCTGCTTTAACTTGTATCGTCGTCTTTATCCTTTAGAAAAGTCTTCAAACAATTTACATGTTGCATCGGCTGGCATTTTTCAAATAGGAAATTACAAGTTGAGAGATGGTTGCTTGCATTCCGTAACTGAACTTAGGACGCCATCTCTAATGTCATAATAACAGTGAAATTATTTCAAGCGCTGGTGAACACTCGCTCGCATTTTATGCAAGCAGGCCAGGACAACGTGGTCCAGTGAGTGTGATACCTGCCGCGGCATGCATAGGGCCTTCATCCCCTCCCCTTTATCAACTCTCTCCGGTAGACAACTACAACTCCTTAAGGAATGTCACAACCCAGACCATCGTCGAGATTGCAAATGAGTCGATCAACCAATATTCTATGATTTTTTAAAGGAATACCATAAAACCGCTTGAATTCTGGAAGTACTTGGATCAGCACAGTGGAAAAAAACACTAAAGACGGATCAATGAAATGCCGAAGTATATGCAATTAATTCTAAACTCCTAGTCGCCCAAGTGAAATAGAGGATGAACGACAAGGCTCTCATCTTTGATCAATGCATTGGACTTAGAGCAGCATCCTTTGAGGTGACTGAATGCATACTTGAACTTCAGAATGACTCGTGGAGTCTTTTCGATGCGTGAGATCAGTACTGCTATCCTCTGACACGAGTCTGGCATCAGATAATTATCATTTGAGCCAGTATGTCATATGGTCTGTTATGTCCACTTGTCTAATTCAATATTCGTGTTTCAACCTTGGCAGTCTCGTCAGTCGGGCACGCCCTTCGTCATTAGCCAATCCTCTCGGTGGAAGCCCATGTTCCTCTACATAGAGTAAGCAATGACGTACAATTTACACACGCCCTCATGTCAATAAGTCATTGTATCAACCGTGCTGTACATTCGGTTGCTCTTGATTCGTACTTCTGAGATATTGTACCGTGCGTTTTGAGTGTTTTCTTGAGACCACACTCAATTTTCCAATATATCTGATAATCATGATATGAGGCAACATGTCATATGGTCCGTTGTGGGAGCTTGTACAGCCCCATACACGTGCTTCAATCTTGGCAGCCGTGTCACTCTGGTGAAAGTTCACCGATACCGCAGAAGACAGATTTGGTGACCCTTGAGCGCAAAAGCGAACATCGAGCATTGAGCCAGATCACTCATGCTGCGCATTATCACCTTTAACCAGTGTGCTACACGCCGTCGGTGTGAGAATAAGAAATGGACTTTGCAAAAACTTGTGTTCCGTTAGTTCACTTTAAGCACTGAATCTTACAGCTCTGTGTATCATTGCAATTATTCAGCCACATTCTGCACTGTTCCAGTCTGTGTACGTTTTCCTGTTTTTTTTTCTCCAGTAAAGAACACATATAGCGCAGTGATAGAAGCGCTCTGCTTTGCAGAGTGGGTCCATGGATCGATCTTGTTCTTCTGGCAAGCATATTACAGTCACAAAATATGAAGTTTATGTTCCCAAAACCAAGAGAAGTTTATGTTTTGTACCATAGTGTATGGTAGTTTGATAAAAAAAAATACTTTAGATAACGTACGTAAGCTGGGGTTACTACGAGCAAAAGTGAAGTACAATAGTTTGGTAAGTTGCAAATCAACATAAACAAATAGATGCGCAATGAATTAAACATCATTTATCGTTTTAACCTTTAGAAAATTTCTTTCCTGTATAGAAGTAAGACAGAATCATACGAAAAAAATCTAACACATTTGCCCCATCTGCGATGAAACAAAACATATGAACTCAGTGAAAGCAATCTGAAACGTGATGAGACTATGAAAACTCTTACTGAATAGAAGTAAGACAAAATATGGAAGATGACAGCACTGATGCCCCATCAGCAATGAAACAAAACATATGTACTCAATAAAAACAATTTGAAACGTGGTGAGAATATGCTTTGCGTTCGGTGGGATACGAATGGCCGCTGAAAGGTGGACACGTTGTGAAAAAGGTAGTGTTACAAACAGGCGCCGCCAGTGCAACGGTTCAGCACGCGCCTGCGTACAGGGTGAATTATGGTTTTGGATCCCAGTTGACGCAAACGTTTTGGCACATCACTCATCACCACTGGTTATATTTTGACACCTTACACCGCTAGAGGCTTCAAATAGAAGAATTCTATTATGCGCTCTTTCGACAACTTTGCAATTTGATGCTCCAAAGCGCAAATCTTTTCGTCATTGCCTCTTCAGCGTGAGTTGTGAAATCCGAATAATTTCCTCGTTCCTTATCCAAGATGAAACCATGCCATTTGCTAAAATGTACCAACGAATCAGAAAAACACTTGAACCTCCAAAGCAGAATCACAATTTCGATACAAGGTCCAATTAATTAGAGAAGTAACTAGCACAAAAGTAAGGTAAGCATTCTTCCAACCCATTCACGAGCTCGTAAAGTTTTACATGCACACGAGACTGCTCGCTTCGGATGGTGTGCATAATTTTAACTGCAATCGTCTCAAAGTTAGAGCCCTCTCGGGTGATTGCGAGAAAAGCAGCACATTTACTTCTTTCTGAAGTGCATTACTAACCATTCGGCCATCCTACCCCTCCCTGTCAGAAGGTAGATTAACGAGAACTATAATTTGCCGTAACCGCACTCTACTTAGAACGTACATTGTTTATTAGAAAACCAGAGCAAATATATGTTTTTATCAAGTCATCAATGTGAAAACATCCTCCTGTCTTCTGAAGACGGGAAGAAATCAAATTTACAACCTAATACACGCGAAACCCGAAATTTCTAATTAGATCATCAAGTAAAAAGGTGGTATCCCCTCTTTGAAGTGCTTATGAACAATAAAAAAGTGGTGAGAAACGCACATAAAACGCAGGAATTCAAGCCATACTTGTATGCATTCTAGATATTTTTTTCTCGCTTTGTCCATTCATCAGCTTGATGAGCAGGTTCGGACAGTGAAATGGGAAAATCGGATACCTGTAAACTTTTCATCTTAATTTATTAAGCTACAATTTTACAAAGTAAGTATACCAAAGATCAAGGAAAGGATATCATTTAAGATTTACACAACCTTCAGTTCTAAATAGCAGAATCGACGAGAGAAAGTTACCTTTCCAAACCTGATGATGAAATGTTTATGCTAATATCAGTGACTGCACTTCATCCATTGACATATCATTTTCGTCTACAATAACTTGGTGCGCGGTACCTTGAAATAGACTGACTATTAAGAAAGAACGTAGAAACACAAAAAGCTGAGGTAGCATCAATAAGAAACTGTACAAAAAACAATTCCCGTCACTGTTACATAGTTAATGAGCCACGAAATCTGCCTTGTCTTTTCGCCACTGTTTCGTAACTAAATGTGCACTCTATACTAATGTATATAAGATTCTAATTCTTCTAAAAACGAAAATTGCGCACTAAATGACGCCCGACGTAGTTCTAGCTTAGTAAACCAGCGTATGAGAAATGTATTAGACTTTGACCAATCGAACAGATATAAAAAACAATGAGGGTGATCTGACTCGGTGAATATCAAATTAGAAACTGTAGAGAAATTAACTCACTTCTAGCGGTTCTTCACGTTACACATGAAATTATGTTGAACACCGGCTGCGCACTCTAATTACTACTTGGACGGAAATACGAAAAGCATATGCACGTGCAGAGGTAATCTCGTAGCAACAGAGTGACACGTTTGATTTACAGTTTTTTTCAAAGCGAAAAAAAAAATTCGTGAACAAACAACAAAGATCGCACCGCACATAGGGTTTGCCAGGAATGATCGCGGCAGATCACCTTGCCTCACCGCCCTCCTTGCAGCCCTGTGATGTGGCTAAAGCGACATGCCTGCGGCGTGAATCTTTCTTGTTGCTCCTGCTTTATTGTAAAGAAACTATCTTTCCACAAAATAAGTACAGCGTTGAGATAGTTGGATCTTACGCTATCGAGTTTTCTTATTTTCTTTGCAGAGACTTGGTTCAATCCGTTGACAAATGCGTGAGCTGTTTTTAGCTGACTACTCACGCGGCGCGTGCAGCGGCGAGGCGTGGCGGAAAGCCTTTATTATCACGCGTCGCAAAAGAGTCATGGGAATTTATTCGGTTATTTGAGGCGTCAAGTGGATATTATCGTGATTGAATAATGAAATATGGCAGAAGAGGTTTCCATAAAAAGATCGACAGTTAGGAGAACGTACAAATAACGAAAAGCCCTCCATGTTTCAACGAGAAAAGCACATTGCTCTGAAAAGTACAATTTTTGCAGTTGTTACATAACTTCGCTTGTTCTTCTTCGTCCATGTTTTTGCAGGCATTCGATAACTTGAGAGATGCCGATTTTTCCACTAAGTTTGCTTCGTGAAATATTGATTTTCAGGGAACGTTGCCGTTATAAAGTACTCAGGTTTAGAAATTGAGTTTTTTTGTACTGGGCTTGGTTTTCAGAAAAGCCTTCTTCTTTCGCTGTGATATGTGAAAATAGGACTGCGTCTTGCTCTTAGACTAGATGGCCCGCTGTCAAAACATACACTGGTGTTTTCAGTCTTAATACAATTAAATTTTAATTTCTGAACAAATGTTATGAAAGGATGGACTACTGTTTGAAGAAAAGTATTTTTGGCATGGGGTATCCCCAGTTATTCCAAAAATCACCACCTTTTGATTTAAAAGGTACATCGTTAGAAAAACCATACTTTTAAAACATCGTGAACATTTCTATCGCTTATTTTATAAGAACCTATTGAAAATCCCATTTGGCAATGTGAGACCAGTACAACGAACATACGCGAACATATATTGGAAAAGTTTCAAAATTCAGCCTAGTAAGCAGCGACAGAGTCCGTACAGAACAAATTTGGGAGCACTTCCTGAGAAAGTACACTTACACTATATCTTCTGCTATTCAGAAGACTATTAGCAGTCATTCGATGGCTAAAAAGTAGAGATTCCAGTGCTAGGCTTGATTTGTAAAAAGGCTTTTCATTGTGTAATACTAATGAGGAAAAAAATACGTCTCGTCTATGAGGTGGTCAGCTCATTGTTTCAACTTTACCGATGATTCTGTTGATAGTTAAATAGTGAATTTAGATGCGCGCAACACTTCATTGTCACAAGCGAGCGGTATTACACCAAGAAAGGTTTTATCTTCAATACTTGTAACTTCACTTGGCCACTTCTACTACTAGAGCTACAAAAATGAATTTACTTCGGCTCTTACTATGCAATTCTGTTGTATATGTTTGTAAGAAAAATACTGTCTTCTTCAACTCATCGCACCTCTCGTCGCCACAGATATTTGTCTGTTTCACAATTAAGTTCAAAGGATGGAGATGTGCAATTTGCGTAAGTTCACTGCTTTCCTGCACCTGAGCATTGCTCCGCACGAACACCTCCCGCTGTCATGAAAGATTAGGGAAAGATCCTGATTGATGACACGTTCTTTGATGCCTCACCAATTACCTCTTCATCAGTTCCTCCTTGATGTGATTAGATACAAGAAGGTACAACACTGGTTGTAGTTTCGGAGACTTCTAATTCGTTGGAACGTGGAAATATCAAAACGACTTGCATTCTGCTCAGTCGATCACATTCGAAGGCGTAACTATAAAGATAGTGAATAGCGAGTGATCCAATAGTGAGTAGTGTAGAATAGGTCTTCGAGGATAGTGTACAATCCACTTTACATTTCCCGGTAATTTGGACCTCCTGTTGAAAGTACTCATTAAGGCGCAATTCGCTTTTCCATCAGAGATGTTTCGTAGCGCAAAAGTATCCGACTCTTCCTCGCATCCGTGAACTCTGATTAACTGGTAAAAATTATCATCCTTATGTGCGAGAAGAAGAATAATTTTATCATTATCTAACGAAAGAGTGAAAGATTCGAACTTTTGCTTGAACGTGTTAGGTGAAAGCTGCATCTCTCCCACTGATCAAAACCATACCCATCGGAAGCACTTGAACACCAAGGACGTCTTATTGAGCTGTTGGGCGTCCACAACCACCTGGATGTGATCACATTGGAGCTGTTAGGAGAGACAGCAATCTCATCGGGAGCATTAAGTCGTCTTGAGAGCAATCAACTAGAAGAAATAAGTAGTGAGCGTAAACGATGCGAATGCCCAGTGCCAGAATCACCACAATATAATGTGGTATTAGTACACAATAAACTTGACCAATTTAAAAAAAACACATTCATAAAACGATACAACAAAATCCCTTTGTAATTCAAATATGTTCTAATCCAGGGCTTCACTGATGATAGAGAAATAATTGAGATTCACTGATGAAATGGCTTAGCATGCATTGTGCAGCTTCATTTTTGACAAACAATTGCTCAATTACTTATTTTCAATCGCTATCATAATTTTGAGGCATTTGATGAAATGAAGAAGTTCTGAAATTTGAAGATTTTATCGCAATTTCTGAATGCACAAGAAGGAACTGATAAAGTGACTGATTATTTGATAAATACAATGATTTGCGACGTGCTCTGTGTCGCACACAAGGTCAATGGTTCAATCTCGCGCACATGGCCCACCAAACCATCTACTCCTCGAAAGTGGTAATATAGTGTCAGGCTGGTCTCAGACTTGCTTGGTAGAGTAAGCAGCACTGACTCGTCACAGCGGGAGGCCACAACCACTCCTTGCAAGATATGCATTCACTCACGAGATTAAAAATTGAAGACAAATGCATAGAGCATCCGTGAAAGATTGATCAACGCCGAGACTTAGCTTTTTTAGTGCCGATAAAATTTTCTATAGTGACGACAAAAAGCCAGAATTCATTAGAAGGCCACCACATCGTCATCGTACTCGCCGCGTTCGCCGCGCGATCACGTCTCGTGCCGCGCAGGACTCGTGCGGCAACGTCGTTGTCAACCGGTGTAAAACCACGTACATAAATAAGCTGAACTTTATTCCCTTTCCATACACAATGGAAGATGATGTTGTATAAAATATTGCTAAAGCTCAAAGTCAGCAAGCATTTTAGATTCCAAAGTTCTGTTGAAAAATTGTAGCTTCATGCATTTGGGAAGTCAATTGATACTTTGTAAAAAATTACTTACAATGAAAAAGTGCATATCCTTGGGGTGACACATCGAACATTCGTATACAATTCGAACATTACGAATGTAGTAAGACGACTCTCCTTCAAATTTGTGTAGTTCACAACTGCTTGATTACCATGGCTACCAAAAAAACCCTTCAGCTTAATGGTGCGGATGAACGTGTTACTTCGACGTTGTGCACCATGAATCTACTGAGGTTCAAAACTTCGCAAAAGATGTGTCTAGGAGGACCAAAATACTGATTTAGCACATCGATGTGCACCCTGGAGACGTTGTAAAGGTTAACCATACATTATATCATCCCTATAATGCCATATATAGACTCTGATCACAGGAACTTCCTATGGATTTATCAATACCAGCACTTTTCCCCGTATAAAAGGTTCAGTGATCACTTGCGGTTGCTTCGAGAAAAGTAGTAACATAATACGATCAACGTGTTTGCGGTGTGACACAATTATTAGACCATATAGTACTTATGAATAAAAAAGAAACATTTCTTCACTTCATTTCTCAAGTGGCTTTTGATGACCTGCCTATTTAAGTCTGCACATTTTTCATCTGATTAAGACTTTTCCTTCTGAACGACCAAAAACGCCACCCATCCCTCGGCCACGATTCTGTTAAATTTTGATAGCGCATTTCGCAACACTAATCCTACTATAATCCACGAAATTTTATCTACGTAATCCCTTCAAAACTCGAAATACATGCACTGAATCATGGAAATAGGTAAAGAACTAAGCTTTGTAGGCATTGTAAAATGTGAATTTCGTCATATAATGAACTTAGCTTTAGCAGAAACAATGCAGTCATTCCCTTCAGCCTCACTTACTTTTCCTAATAGTCGCATGTTCCTATCTAGGAGGCTTAATCGATGAGTTTATGGACGTCCAGTTGTCCACCATGTGATCTTCCCACTCGACTTCGGTGAGGGTCTGTTTTCTGCAAGACCTATCACAACATGAATATTGCATGAGAATGTCCAATAGCCACGAAGACACTATCATAATATGAAGATACCTGTACTCGTTACAGATAAAGTTGACTGGATCTTGCTAGCCGTCAAATAGAGCCAGTGCGACGTCACAGGTTTGTCACGCTGAATCATATTAATCACGATGCACAGAGAGAAACTTTTCCTATTTGTTTCATATTATGAAGTAAACTTTTTCGATTCCTTGTGGACATAAAGTGGTGTAAACAAGATGAAACATGTATAAATATAGTTTTTTGACCTCAAATAAATCGAAAAGATTAGCAGTGTGGAATAGTGGAATAATAATCAGGTATTCTTGCTCCTTTTCACGTAGTCAGCTAATTGAGACTACCATGTAAAAGTAATGTAAAGATGAGAAAGATATTCGAATGATTACTGAAAGACTGAGGAAAATGCAAATATCGCTTCACTTCCAAAGGGTTGAAAAATGAAAATTGTAGCTGAAGACTCTACTAAACTCCAGGAAAGAAGTAACCACCACAGAAAATTTTGAAAGAAGAAAGGCGTCCTACGTCAACGTCACTACTTTTGATCGGTCTTGAATGCTTATGTGCTTCGAAATCAACGAACATAATTTTTTAAATCTGTGCTAAGATGTCAAGAGAATTTTTGTTTTGTTTTGACAGTTTCATCATCGTTCCTTCTAAGAAGGACGAGGAAGCTGAATCTTCTCTAGCTCACATATTCGTTGTACGCGGTTATTGCACTAATTCGATAATGCAGACAGCTCTGTGAGGCTACCTCGAGACCAAATTCCTGTCAACCTTGGCTTCTCTCCGTCATGCTAACGAAAAAAATTTTCCGGTGAGTAGCAGAAAACACTTGGTCTTCTAATAGAGAAGATCAGAAAAATGACGAATCTACCTCCTGATATCATTAAAAATCTGGGTATCGGCTGTTCACTCGGTACCGCTTAGAATGCGGCTCCTAGTCAACGAAACCAAGCAAGAGTGTCTTGCTGTTCAAATGGGAGATCTTTACGACAAACAAAATCATCTCCCAGTCTCCTTGCTGCCCGTCATCTATAAATTCTTTGCTCAACTTATCCTGAATAGGACTTACACGACACTGGACGAAGGAAAGCCATGCGAAGAAGCAGCGTTTCGAAAATATGCAGTACTATAGAATACATCCGTATAATTAGAAAAATCAGAAAGGTAACTGAAGTTTCACGAGAGTACAAAAAATCGTTATGACTCACACTCATCAAATCAAAGAAAGCTTTGATTCAGTAGGAACAGACGCGGACTTAGAACCTTTGGACAGCCATGGTGCAATTACTCGATAGATATGGATTCTTCGTGAGCTATATGAGAATCTCACAGCACAAACTATCGTCCATCAACGATATACTTACGATGAGAAGAGGTGTTCGACAAAGCATTACAATCTCGCCAAGATTATTCACTTCCACTTTCCAAAACGTCATACGTTACAATGGAGCGATATGGGGGCAAACATCGACGGTCGACATTTAAATACTGCCACTTTACTGATCACATAATCCTCATAACATCAAGCATCAGCTACGCGGAGCAAATGTTGTCCAACTTCCACAACACCTGCGAAAAGATTAGTTTCCGACTAAATCTAAAGAAAACGATGTTCATGAAAATTGGATGGGTTTTGAATGCCACATTCATACTTAACGAAACCAACGTCTCTAAATGCTTCAGCTGAGTCCAGTTCGTAAAGCTAACATGACGAGCGACCTAGCTCCAGAGTTGAGCAGAAGGAAGCGAACGGCTTGGGAGCGTTTAAGCGTATAGGGGATGTAGTGAAGAGGACGAAAAACATTCGACTCCGCGCCCACTTTTTCGACACAACGGCTGTCTCTACCGTAACGTATCCAGCAGTAACATGGTCGTTATGTAAGAAGAATGAAAGATCATTCGGTGTGAATGAATGTGATGTCGAAATGTCTATACTAGTTGTACTGTTAGTGATATAAAATATTTTGAGCCGCTAAGGACTAAGTGTTGGACAAGCGCTTGCTTTGCCCTACCTGTACTCCTCAGTAGCGCAGCCTCAAGACTCAGTTGATCGCTTGAGGCTATTCTCTTCTGTGAAGGAATTGACGCCGAGTAGTAAATCACACGAAGGCAGGTGATAGAATCCCCTGACACTGCGGAGACTGGCACCCGAGCTTGTGGCTGTTGAAATGATTCATATCTCTTCACTCGATCGCTCTTTTATAGACCTCGCTCAAAACGTGGTACTTTAATCTTTTATAACATGTCTTAGCTGTAACGTCTGGCGCTAGACAGGAGCCTATTTCGTTCTTTCTGGACTCATCAGAAGCACAGTCGATTCGTCCTGAGCGAGGTCTATGAAAAAGCGGTCAAATGGCGAGGTATGAGTCATTTCAACAGCCACAAGCTCGGCTACTATGTGTCAGAGGATTTTACCACCTGACTTGCGGCCATTTATTACTCGGCGTCGATCCCTTCATAGAGGAGCATATCGTCAATGGGTTGGCTGAATCGAGGCACTGTGCTACTAAAGAGTCCAAGTAGGACGAAACAGGCGCCTGTCAAGCATTCAGACTTCCAAAATAAAACGAATGTTTTTAGCCTAAACGAGGTTGGTACGCCAGGGCCTGCAGGGCTTAATGTGGTGCGGGGGTCACTGACGAGTAGGACGAACCTCCGAAACACCGGCGTATGGCCCTGGCGTACCAACCTCGTTTAGGCAAAAACATTCTTTTTATTTTGGAATTGATTTGAATGTTTTTTACGAGGTTTTAGAAACAATCGATTCAATACATTTAGACTTCAACGGCATGCACATGTTATATCAATATCGAGTCTTAACGTTTTGAGAAGGGTTAGTAAAAAAGCATTTGAATAAAAAGAAAAAAGTATTGCGTGCCTTACAAGACAAGAAAGTATGCAAACTTTCGACCTGAAGTAAAAAGCAATCAGCAGTTAAGTAGGACACCGCGATTCGTACTTGCCTCCAGTGAACAGATCTCATGTTTGGTGCAGGAGAAATGGTCGAGCTACAAGTAATCAGCTGAATCCCGTCTGAGCTTTGCAAAGTATCCAAGAGCACTTTCCTGCCAAAAAGCAGTTGACATGAGAAAAGGAAACAAAAGATGTTTTTGTTCCACGAGCAAACCCCAATGTATAGCTCCTACCGCGAGTGATGATTGGAGTTGTTACGGAGTGCATGAAGTACTTTATACCTAACAGGTAAATCATGTGAAACGGCATAAGTGCAATCATTTAGAGCTATATCAAAACGAGTTAGGATCACACATGTTCTAATAAGCCTGTCGTAGTCCTTCTTCTAACTCTTAATTTTCGCCTTATTCTTCTGAGAACTGCACTTTACTTTCACTTGAGGTACATCTTTTGAAAACAAAATCAGGACACCTACTTGCAGATTATAATCTGTCAAAGTAATAAAGTGCTGCTTTTTCGTGCTCGCTATAATGAATCGAAATTCTCATACATGTAAGTATTACGGTGACAATCACATGTTTTTTCAAAGTAAAACAAATTTTTCCCTTAGGTTAGCTTACCTCGATTTACTGTGAGACCGTACTGGAGGGAAACAGAATTATTAATCAATGCTGGGGTTATTTTCTTTTTAGACATCGCACTATATAGCTATAACTCTAGAATCATACATTAATCAGAATTCTTGAAAAACCATTTCTCATTGCAAAATAATTAGGGTGCTCTATTACTACATGGAGATCACTAAACGATAGATTTTTATATAATTGACAATTATTTTCAAACCATGCGTGTGGTCCGTTGTGGGCACTTATACAGCACATTACACGTGTTTTCGTCTTGAAGCCTCATCAGCTGCACGGTGTCTTTCGTTTGAGCTAATCCCGCTTGAAACAATTGTATTAGACTTATAAGCGCCTTAAACAGACCACAACCATGGTTCAAAAATAATTACCAGGCCTATCAGAATTTGAGCATGGTCTTGAGAAAATACTTGAAACGCATGGTAAGATCCATTTCCATTCATTTTTATACAGATCTCTTGAAACTCTTGCTGTTATCATATTGGAACTTGAGAACCCTTCAACGCAACTATTAATGGGTCTTGTGTTGAATTTTGAAGAATCGGTAGATACCGAATCTTTAGTGGAAACTAGTTTGTGAGTCTTTTTATGAGTAGATATAGGTCATGACATGATGATTGCTCAATTTTGAGCTGTATAATAATAGGAAGTTTTAAGCCTTAGGCTCTTGCCAAATGAACTCATTCTGTATTTAATATTCGCTACTGACTTCGAAAATCCTAATCAATCGATGAGCAATATAAGGAAAGGTCATGACCGTTTAACGTCCTAAAAAGAACCATTCTCTATGCTGCCCTTTGCCTGTGAAGGGATTTCGAAGTCAATACCGAAAACTGAATGCGGAATGGGTCCAAGTGGCACGAGCTGCAAGCTTAAAACCATCTACTATTTTACAGCTCAAAATTGGTCAACCATCATGTCACGACCCATAAAGACTCATGAAAAGACTCACAAGTTAGTTTCCACCGACGATTTGTGGTCTACCGATCTTTCAAAGTTCAAGACCAAGACCGATCATCAGTTGCGTGAACGGAGCAACGAGAGAATAGCCTCTTTTATAAACTTAATACTAGCCCAGCTATTGAGACACATCCGGCCCACCTCACCATCACCCAAATGTTTCTGAATTGTCTACGTAATACGCTCCCCCAACAACGCGTACGTTATGATTTCATTCGACGTAGCTTGTCTTTAAACAAAGTTTTCAAATGATTTCGCAATATAAGCCACCTACGAGCTCATTACACATCAAGAAAGAGCAATAAATATCAGTGGCTTCTCCACTCAAAAGAATATGAGTCTCTTGAAGAAGTGCCTAAAATGCTCAATCTTCATATGGAAAACACTGCAGACAACTCAAGAGAATTGGCCATAGACAACGACTAGCACCAACCCTTCCCCTTGTATTTATGTCCAAAACTGAAGGTCCTGTAGACAATCTCGGGCCACTACTCTATCGCAGATATATTGACGACTGCTATGTCATTTGTTCAACACAAGAGAACATGGACAAACGCTTTGAATTACTCAACACAGAATAACAGTACATATTGTTCACCTGTGAAAAGCCCCGAAGAGATTGGCTTCCAGTCCTCTACGCTCGAATTAACCTCTCCGAAAATGGCTACACCACAATATGATACGAAAGCCAAGTAATAGAATCATATTGAAGGTAACAAAGACAATAACAGTAATTATAGGCAATCAAAATTCTTTTATTCGAGAGGCTCTTGCGGCGGTATGTTCTTATAATATGCCAAATAATGTAGAGTGCTGCGTGAAAACATTTACGTTTCCGGGATATATATAGGTTTAATACTTATTCAGTTGTTGGAAAACATGCTAACCCATTCACGAACACACAAACAGATTGTTTACAGGATGTGCGCTCTTGCAAGCATTCAACGTGACTACGCAATGAGGAACATCCTCGAACTCGTTGAGGAGCATGAAGAAGCACTAAACCTCGTGCCGATACGGCAGCACATACATTTCTCCAAAAGTCACCAAACGGCTCAATCTTCACATCGTGTAGGATGTACTTCGCAAAGTGCTAAGGCAGCGCGAACGGCAGGCATCAATCCCAATCAATGCGTTCATGTCTCAAATTGATGTCTTTGCATCAAGTCTTCGGCTACAGCTTCACTGATGCATATCAACGACCGTTCACCATGTCTCTTACATAGGAAGAGATGGACGGCCGTTTCAAGTTGCCAGACAAGCAGTCAAAGTAAGTAAAACCACCCGAAAAACGCATAAAGCCTTAAGATCGCTTTTCTCTTAATATCTACCATTTTTGCGACCAGATATAATGCGCGATTTGCGAAGTTTGAAACCTCACATATAAATGACCCCGTTTTTCACGGTAGAAATGCTACCTCTACACCTCCAAAGCTTTAGCATTGCCATCTCTCTTTCTGTGAAATAGGACGTCAAATTGTCCTGTGTGACGTATGAAATCTGCACTACCGCCGAAATATAGTATCATTATTATTATTCCTTTACATTGTAGGCATCTAAGAACATGAAAGAGCTTCATGATTTTCCAAACGGTAGAGGCTGCCATCCATTAAGGTCGCATATGGTGTCCTCGAATTTCCGTAAAACGTTTGGGACGCATACGTTAGCAAAGTGAATAGGCTACCTTGCGTCGATGGGGAAAATTACCAATATGGAAGTTTAATCTACAAGAGACCGTCATTTATTGCTTTATTTTACGTAACTGTTATCACGATGTACTATGATGGCAGAGAAAGCTTAATGGAGAATTTTTTATTTGAAGTTAGAGAGTTAATTGAGCAATCTCAACAATGTACTCCTTGATGAACGTGTAGATCGCAGAGGTATAACATTATGGAGAACATTATGAAGAGAACACCACTTTTTTATCAATCACTCTCTAACATCAACACTAACTCATGTGGCGCAGTGACTAGATGTGCCCTGCGTCGCACACGAGATCAATGGTTCGATCTCGCGTTCAGGGCTCACCAAGCCATCTATCCTTCCGGGGTCGGTAAGTTGGTACCAGACTGCTATTGGACCTTTCTGGGAGGATAAGCACCGCTAACTCGGTTCAGCGGGAGGGCACCTCAAGTTATTGTAAGAGCCAGATATGCATTCAATAACCTCAAGCAAAGTTAGAAATTGGAAGCGAATGCATGAAGCATCCCTCAGGTATTGATCAACGCCGAGTTTTATCATTTTATCTTGAACTTCAGTACTCAAGACTCTTCAAGGTATCGGTGTCAATTTTGTAAATCCAATGATGATCCCCAGAAAGGAATGTCTTGCTAACGCATATGATTTCGCATATTATTTCGCAATTTTCCAGTGAGAGGGCGAGACTCAATAGCTACTCATGTAAGCATTCTCAAGCTGGTTATCAGTGACATACTTATCGCTGGTGACAGAAATTTCTTTACAAAGCAAGCCACCCTGCGTAGCATCCACCCACTGCGTGTTGCACCTACGAAATCGTAATTCAGCAGTACTGAAAGTCCACTCTTGAGAGCGTCCCCAAAATGAGTACACTGTCATTCATATACACGTACCTTTAAATCATTGTCGCGACTGGAGAGCAAGCCCAGTCGAGTTGTGAAGCTATCTCTATCGACTGTATTATTGAGTAATAAAGTGCTTGCGTTATGCATACATTCGCCGTTTCGATTCTCGGTTAATATTGAGCTATCTTTCCTTCACTAGTTCCGTCAATTGAAAAGTCATTTTCATAATGTAGACACTGATTAACATTACTGCATCTAAGTAAACTGCGAGACCAAATACATGCTTGATGAAACTAAGGGTTTCTGAAAAGAAAATTAAGCCTCATTAGTTGAGCCGTGTTGCAGCAGTAGATTAATTGACTGAGCCGTATTACAGCAATAGATCAAACACTTCGATTCTCCGATGGTATCAAGGAGATCAGCGTTATTGAATGTTGTTGAATTAGAAAAGTATAGGGGCGCACTACCACAATCATCAATACACTATCTCATATCCTCTGATAGCGAGTTCTTTGCCATACACAAGGTCAATCACGCATGTTGCTAACTCTGAAACTGTTTCAATGAAATGAACAGCTACTTCATGACCTTCAAGTTGAAAGAACGGAAACAAACAGCTCAATAAAATCATCGTCTTTCACTGCTATAAGAGCCACTGTGTCTTTAAACTACCGAACTGGCTCTGCATTTTCGTCTCTAGGAAGCTAAGAAGTAATTCATTGAAAGACGTTTCATTGTAAACTAAATTAAAGTGACCTGACGAAATATTTCCGAAGTTGCAATGTCTGGGTTCCATTTTATTCCAGAAGCACTTTTTAACCTGGTTATACGTTTAGGCCCTTTCTTTCCTACTTTTACGTAAATAGTCTATACGTGCGTACATTTACGCGTAGACTAATAGTAATGTATGTACAAAGTATGTATACACTTATTTACTGCACTATCAGTTTATAAGGATGAATACCATATGGAAACAATCCATACTTCTGGAACTGTTTCTTAATTTCGATAAGTGATGTGACTTAACCCTTCCGGGACCGCGTGCACCTCTCATGGTACACGCAAATTTTCGTGATTTTCTCGTCAACTGTAGACTTCTCGCTGGACTTCAAACAACCACTCGATAGCTGAAACAATCGCGGTTCTGACGGTGTCCTTGGATTTTGAAAACGTTTTTTCAGCGAGCGTAGGAATGGAGAGAAAATCAAGTATCTTCTCTTCGGAGTGTACAATGTAATTTGCACTCTTGTCTACATAGTCTTTTCATAGAGCAAAGGTTCTTCACCAAGTAAATATTTAGTTTTTGAATTGAATACTGAATGTAGGTTCTTAAGCGCTGTTAAAACGATGAACAAAAGTGCGTTTTGCTTCCGAAGCGCTTTGCGTGCTTCGCTATCGTTTATGCCTGGCCCTTACAGCAAAGTTTTGATAATCGTGTATAGCTCGAAAAGTGTAGATTTTTAAACTAATTTGGCCTTTTTGAACTGATATTTAGTGCCTGAAGCAAGGAATTGAGATTACACTTTACACTCTAAGTGAACATCAAGTCTCTTGAGCTTCGAAGTGGGGTTTGGTGATTGTATGGTGAATTTCGTACTCTAGAGGCAATTTGTGATCAGAAGAATAAATTTACTAGAGCTTTAAAACTTTTCTAGTAAAAGAAAATCCACGTGTTCAAAATTCCACTTTTCAATGCCACGTTAGCATCAAGGGAAAAATAAGGCATCTCCATTTCTTAATTCTCAATTTCTGACAATATGCAACAGTGCAAAACTGAAACGGATTTTTCCCGATGTATGTTCTTTCAAAAATCTTTGGTGGACTGACTTTTAGCACGCAGTGGAATAAGCTTTCATGAAGCTCACAATCATAATTTTTAAGCTTTTCACTGATGTTGTTGATCTTTTGTTTAGAATATTTATTCAGAAAACATTGAATTATACAACAAGCATCGTTCACTGGCAGCTCCCATCGATATTAGTACCCGTCAGCACGTATCCGCGTTGCATAGAAGTTTGCTTCCTACATTCAAGAAGTTATGCGCTTTATAACAATAAACATCAAGTCCTAAAATAATTAGTTTTCGGTTCGTAAAGGTCTTCAGTACTATACGACATGATTTTTCAACCTAAATTGTACAATTTGCCGAACGCCAAAACGGATAACAACAATTCTCCAATGAGCTGTATTGAAACGAAGTAAACAAATATTACTGCTCACATCGGCTACACCTCGTGCTACTCTTTCAGCTTTGCTTCGAGCATAAGCAGTATTTAAGGTATTACCAATTTTTCATTTTTTTACGCGGTCCTTGTAGATTTCCAATAGACATAATTATACGCGATACAATTACATCACCCAGAAAGAGGCTAATATATCTTGAAGCTAATGCGAAATCATCATATTTTGTGAACTTGATACAGCATCCAATTTAGCGCATTATCGAATTATTAGGCTTCGATTGTCAGGAAAGAATAGATCTCTAAGCCCTAACTATGAATAAAACTTGGATTTGCTGAAACAATGATAAAATGGGTAGCCTACTATACTTACTAATTCTCCTGAATGCGACTGTTCCTTCTCACACAGAAATCTTCTGCAATCCATAAGTTTCCATCTTCCTCGTGTGCATCATTATATGAATTATTAGTTCTAGTTATGGTAAGAATTATCGATGAGCTTGTATCGCATGCATTGTGCAAAGCTTCTTATGACATACTGTTCATTTTTTTCCAATTTCCGTCACTAATATAACTCTTAAGCGTTGTTCATGATAAAATATATTAAAACTGATCGATTTATATCGTTATATTCTTTAAACTTTGAACGTTATTACTTGCAATGACAGAATGCACAAGAGTGCGTAGGAAAAATCTTAAACTATCAAACTATCACTAGAAGCCCCAGACTTTTGTCCGAAACGATGAAAAAACCCTAATCAGGTACCAAAAATCGGCGATTTGCATTGCCTGTGGCTATTACAACTGGTGCTTCAGAAGGGTTAACCAAGATGACGTTTGACATCAATTCTATGAGTTTTCACTTGAACCAATAGGCTGAGAAGCAGACTTACAGTATCGATTAACATATTCCGTCCCAAAAGGGCAAGAAAATTTGAAATAAATTTGACGCATCATTGCAGTCAAATTATAGAAACCTGGAAACGCTCACATTCATGCTTGAATAATTAGACGATTACTGTTCCTAATAAGGGGAGATTGCACACACCTACACAATTATGTTTATTGAAGAAGATGTTTCGGCAATTCTAGCAAACTCATTATCATCGGGAATTCTCCCACGCTTTACGAGCAACTAGAATCAAAGAATTTTTTCAAAACGATGTGCGACAAAATAAACATTGAGAACATGACAACATATTTCCTCCAGGAATGTGAAGATACTCCCAAATGGTGTGCCGTATCATCATTCCTTGATGTCGACTGCAAAGTACAGCGGCAGGTTCAATCAACCGGCAGGAGGACTTAAAATGAGAATGAGTCCTACGTTTCCACATGAAAAACCCCAGCTAAGAGTAAGTCATACCAGAAATGATCACTGTCTTAGTAGCAATTAATTTCAAGGTGGTAATGGCCCTCTAAAATACAAGGCCCTTGACTGCTCCATTGTGGTGATGACCTGAAGAAACTCCGATTAGATCCAAGTATTCAAGTAACAGGCAGCACATCCGACTTCAGAAAAAGCTTCGGTATTCTTCTGATAACAGCTGATGACGAGATTTACGAGGATCCACTCCTAGAACTGCCTGAGATACACTATGCTGAATGTGAAATCAGCACGAGGGAAATTTTGAACTGATGATGTTCAAAATGTGTGAGCGAACCTGTATTTTCTGATTTTCTTCAGTTGCCTTTGTCTCTCTCTCCTGTTCACCGCTTGTCCCAGTCATTTGAGAAAAAATAGTAAGGAAATTCAGTTTCTCGGTTTATGTAACAGGTCGACTTGTGGCTGTACTTGCAGGGCGATGGACAGTTTTCGAATTGAGGAAGTGTTCAGTAACTTTGAACGAGATTATCACTTCTTGAACGTTTTTTCTTTGTGGACTGCTTTTCTCTATGAGCACTGGAAACTGACATAGGATGCAAAAGTGTTACTCATTTGAGAGGAAGAATTGCACTCACTGTGGACACAGCAATACCATCTCTCTTGGCTTGTTTGTTTTTGAGCGATAATTTGACCAACCGTTTGGCAGGTGAATCATGCTCCTGAACAATCTCATAGCTACTCCTGATCGGACTGGAAAAATAGAAGCCCTGCTTGTATATATGACAGAAACAATGAGCTTTCAAATACTTAAAGTACTTTTTCAGACCTCATTAGGCTAAATTGACGATAGTAATGGTTGAAAAAAGCAATCATTGCTGATTTACTCATTACTCATTCAATACTGAGTTTTTAACAATCCTAACTCATCTCACAATTGACAGCAAATAGTGATATGGAGTAATTGCTTGGAAGCGCATTATGGTAGGCTAAGCAGCATCTATCTAGCACAGCAAAAAAAAGTTCAGCTACAAAATAATCTGTCTTTAAAATCAACATTATCACAGTCATTACTCAATAGATTCCGTGGACATAAGAGCAAAGTTCCAAAAATGCTTGATCATATAGTGTTGTCTCGTAACTTCACTCAATATGTTTTATTGCAGAAGTCCGCTGTACAATCAAAATAATCCATGAACTAGTTTGTTTTATCAATCGAGTTTCGAATAATTCACGTGAAATTTGATGTGTGATGTACCTTGCCAACCAATGGAAAATACAGAACACACTGAAGACGGCGATTTTGATATTGAATCAGTGATGGTGATGAATCGGTACCAGAAAAACCATCTTCACAAAGGGGCAAAAATGATAGTTAAGGCTATTATGTAAAGGCGGAAGTATTTGATCTAAATTCTATCGAGAAATGACTATTAAGATGGGGATAAATTGCATATCTTCCCACTTGATTTCGGAGCAAAGTGATGTGGTCTCATCCATAGAAACATGAAACTCGATGGCAAGTGTCATGACTGGTTTTTCAAAACGATGACATTTACCGTGAAAAGGCCTGATCTAGACAAGCAGCTTTACAGCTCCAGCACTTAGATCATATATTTTGATTGCTTCACCAAAAATACCTTTTCAGTGCATGGTGATAATTACTGAGAAGAAATTTTCGGAGATGAAGACGTTGTGCCATCATCGACGCTAAATCTCATAAAAATTACTGTTATAATCGGCACGTTTGGCTGGATTAGAGATAGCTGAGAGGGCACAACTCAAAGATGGCCGAAATGAGAAATTGTCGTTTAAATCAGATGTGGTCAGCAGCAAAAGAAAAATCATTTCTCATACAACTTTCTGCAATTCACAACCGCTTCTCACCCAGCCAGCTGGAATGATTGAAGGAGCATCGATTGTACCCAAGGGATACTACAACTTAGAGTCTAGTTGCAAAATCAACTTCCACAAAGATCACGTACCATCAGCATGTAATAAAGAGAGAATTTGTTAGATTGAAAAAGCAGCTCACTACTGATTGGTAGTGCTTTGTCTAGTTACACCAAAATCAGCCATAAAGGTGACCCTTCCATGATCATCAACTGGCACAGTTATTACGCAAGGTCGATGGTTCAATATCGCACTCATTGCCCTCCAAGCCATCCATCCCTCCGGGGTCGCGGTGAACTAGTACTGAACTGGACGCAGAGTTGCCTTAGAGGATAAGCAGCATTGAACTGAGAGAGCGGGAGGCCACTGTGAGTCACTGGAAATGTCAGATATGCATTCAACCACCTCAAGCGAAGCTAAAAATTGAAGAAGAGTGCACTGGGTATCCGTCAGGGACTGATCAACGCGAAAGCTTCATACCTTAGCCTTTTATCTTTGTGTGAGTATTAGAGACTGGCAATGATAGATGTCGCATTTATACATAAAACTAATGACTAGTAAAAGAAACTCATGAGTGTAATGCAAGACAGTAGTGGTTCTATTTATAAAGTTGTATTAAACCAAAAGAAAAACTCCAAGAAAAAACGTTAAAATTCAAACTTTGAAGGTAGTCCAGTGCTACACGTGGAATCGCCTCCGAGAACGGTGACCGTCTCTTTAAATAAGTTGAGAGCATAGTGTCCTTTTCATAAGTTTACAGATAATATTCACAAATGTTCCACTTCGACAGAAAAATTGGTAGAGTATACTCTACATTACAATGATGAGAATTAGCATAGGCAAAAGATGATGAAATTTGAAGTATGCTACAAAAATATATTAAGTCCTATCAATCTGGCACTTGCGTCATTCCATAATGTACACAGTGAACTTCCGGCTATCAGACTCTCAAAATGAACCACTCCGACAGAGCTGAGAGGTCGAATAGCAGAAATTATATGCAGAGAAAAAGGTACCCAAGAGCGGTTTCTTCTTTAGATGCATGGCGTCGTTCACACCGGCGAAAAATAATTAGCCATGCAACGCTTCCAAACGTTCACTTCGATTGAAAACTATCAATTTTCATGAAGCAAATGTCCAAATCGGCGAAAGGATCACTGCATCACTTCATGGTGAGCTAATCAGCGAGTGCCTAATGCAATATTGATCTGAATCTGTCATAAAATAATTATATAACAAATTTCCTCAATAGCGACCCTTTTTTCACGATATATCATGACATTCTATTGTGGGGATTCCAGTATTTCTAACACCAGACTCATTTCCCTCTATGCAAGTTCCACAAAGTCTACAAATGCTGCGGTTGTTGCTTCGACTGTTGACTGAGGATTTCGTTTTCTTGAAATATGACGTAAAACGATGGGTTGGCAAATCTTCTTGCAATCTCTTAGGAATCTGAGTAAGGTTGTTTCGTAGAGTGTTCGTTGACTGATTGAGGCACAGTTCTGTCAAGATCTGAAACCAGAATTTTGCTTTCTGATGACGCTCATCTCTATCCACTCAGCCACATTTCGTACTCCCAGTTACTCTTTAGAGTTAATAATTTGAACTAGGTCCACTCAACGCTTCAGCCTTTCATGTCAATATGCACACTTCAAAAAAAAACGGCCTTTCAAACAGTCTTATTGAACCATTTGTTCAGAAGTCTCTGAACCCTTTTTGTCGCATTCTTTATTCTAAAGCTAAGAATAGAAAGACGATCCTAAGGAAATTGTTGACCGCGTCAAACTGAGTACTCAGCACTGGCTTTTTACGAACCAGCCTCGTTGTAAATCGTTGATCGTCAAATGATTAAAGTCTCCGGAAGTAAACGTTAGTGAAAGTTCTACGACATCTCAACATAGCTGTAAAGCATAACAAAATCAAACTCGATAGTGCGTGCACACTGAATTGATTGATAAGCAATGAACATACCATTAAGTCTGTCCCTCATGTTCCGCGTCCATGAACAAATCAAGATAAAGCAACCGCATACTCGTTGGAGTAAAATTAGCTTGAAGATCAGTGAAATCTGTACGCAGTGATCGTTAAGAGTAATCATCCACCATCATCGAAAAGAACAACTCCCAGGAAAAGGGGTAATTTTTCTATTGAATTGCGATGAAGTTCTTCGAAAATGTTCTAGGCGAAGTTCTTCAATAAAGTTCTTCAGAAATGCTCTAGGAAAAGGCTCTCGTTCAAAATTAGTTAGTGCAAAGAAAAACGAGTTCTATAATGGAAGTTTAAAAATTTCGAAACAATTTCAAAAACTAAACGGATCAGGGTAAAAGCCACACCCCCATGTAATTTTGTAGAGATCGTCAGAAAACCGACCGAGTTTCAATCGGGCATATGAATAAGTAAAAAAACTCTGTAGCAAATTCACCTTGAGAAGATCAAAAGACTCGTGTCTAAAATTCGTTTCTCAGATGGAGTGATGTTGGTATCTATCCACAAAAAAGCGTAGATTTGAGAGGCTCTCTCGAGTTAGAAGAAAATTTCTGTTTTTGAAGATAGTTATTGTTAAGGACGAACACCAGAACAAAATAACATAGCAGATCGAATTCTAACTACAAATAATGAATGGATATTGATAGCGCGACTAAACATAGAAAATAATATAGAATGACCACATCAGAGAATCCGGAATGAACCAATCACAATTCATGGATCTCAATGCCCTGACGGGTGAAACGCGGGTTCGACTCCTGCCTGAGGTAGAGGCTTTGCATATAACTCATATTTGCTGGATATATAATTATAACATCATAACACTGTTAGAAGAACGGTGAATAAAAAATCCTGGCTACTATACAAGCTGTAAATGGAACGCTTACATTAATTACAATTCTTGCAGATAGTATGAAGGAATTAAGACAAATAGCACTTGAAAACCTAATTATCAAAACGAATGGATATTAAAAGGACGACGAAACGAATAGATAACATAAAATGACTATCAATCAAGTTCGGGTGAATCATCATGTAACAAGGGTCTTGATGTAATCATGGGTGAAATGCGGCCTCAACTGCTGCTCAGAGAGGGAATGAGGCTTCTTTTAGCCATGAATCATTATAACTCAGAGCCATAACAAGGTGTTAAACCAAAACAATAATGAAACGCCGAGCGTATCTACCTTCATTAACTACGAATCCATGTATTCTTCGGCTTTTTGCCGTCTTTCGCCTTTGTTTCCATCCAGATTTCCTGCGCTTCTTGACGCCAGCTTCTTGACGGAGCCTTCTTCAAGCTGCATTCGATTTGCTCGTAACGAGCAAGATCGACGCCGCGTGAATTCTCGAAGGTGGGACGATCTTGTCATCTCACGGACCCTTCGCTGCTGCAGAATCGGTGCGAATGCGGCTCTTCGTTCACTGTGGTCAGCGACTGACACCTAAGAACACTTATTTGACTCGTCCTCACAATGGACACAGGCACCCTTGCACTGATACCAGGCTTAGGGCTTCGAGCCCCCTTTGTCTATACACGGCTAAGGGTGATGTTTCTTGTGGAGGCCCTAAAAATGTTCTAAAAGGTAGGTTAAAGTTTTAAATGTACCACAGACAACATAAAATTCCAAAAAAGCAAACGACTCTCTTACCTAAATTACCTCTCTTAGGAGTCGAATGTTCTGTGTAGGGGGCCTTGTCGATGAGTTCGAAAGATATCAATTTTCGCCATATGAAATGTCCCCACTTCACTTCGGTGGGTTCCTGTTTTTTGCAGCGCCTATCAAAACATGGATATTGCATAGGCATGTGCAATAGCCACCAAAACAGCATCAGAATATAAAGGAACCTGTATTCGCTGCAGATCAAATTGAGAGAACCTTGTTAGCCATCAAGTAGAGCTGGTGCGAACTCGCAAGTTTGACACCTTGTATCCATAATTACAATCCATAGAGCATCTATAATCAGAATCACTTTTATTCAGTTCATATTACAGAATAAACGTTTTCACGACCCTTTCCAAGTAGAAAGTGGAGTAAAAACCGTAAAATATGTATATAAAGAATAAAAGGATAAAGCTCTCGGCGCTGATCAATCTGTGAGGGAAGCAACATGTATTCGTCTTCAACTTTAAACTTCTTTTGTGATGATTGAATGCATATCTGGCCTTTACAGTGACTCGCGGTGATATACCGTTGTGCCGAGTCAGTGCTGCATATCCTCCAGACAACTCTGAGAGCAGTCTCGTACCAATTTACCGACCCCAAGAGGATGGACGGCTTGGTGAGTCATGAGCGCGAGATCGAGCCATTGACTCTCGTATGCGACGCAGAGCACCTCTAACCACTGCGTCACATGAGCTCTATTACATATAATATATATATATATATTGATCTAATACGTAAATAAAGTGCAATATAGAATAACATAAAACAGTGTAGAAAAATTATAATAATAAACATTAAGTTTAAAATGATACATAGCACAAAATAATATGAATGTCAATACAATATCAATAAATAGTGAATATTATTGAATAAATATAAGCAAATAACAAACAACTAAATGAATAATTATCAGCAGTTGACAAAATGATACTAAATATGAGAAAATAGAGAATGTGATATGAAAAAATATATAGAAGTATATAATTAAAGCATGACAGATATATATAATATAGAAATAATCGAAACAATATAATAAAGAGATGTAATTGTAATAAAAAGATAAGTATAAAAATTACATGTATACATATATATATACTATAATATAAACGTAGATGACCGAAAAGATTAGCACTGTGGTTTTTTGAGATAATTCAAGTGTTACTGCTCGTTTACACGTAGTCAGCTAATCAAGACTAGCACATAAAAGTAATGCAAAGAAGAGAAAGATTATCGAATGATTACTAATAGACTGGAGTTAAAGCTCAGGACGCCACGTTCCCAAGGGTTGGAAAATGACAAATGTAGGTGAAGACTGTAACTAAACTCCGAAAAGGAACCAGCGACCACAGAAATTTTTTGATGAACAAGCATTCCCACGTTAACATTACCACTTATTATGAGACTTCACTACTTATGTGCTTCAAAATGAATAGAAATAATTTCTCTACTATCGACCGCTCTTTTGTAGACCAGCTCAAAACGATATAATCTGATAATGATATGACATGTATTGAGCCGTTAGGTCCACTGCTTACAGGCGCCTATTCGTCATTGGGACTCAGTAGTAATCCCCTCGTCACTGACCTGAGGCAAGAACCCTATAAAGATTGACGCCGAGTAAGAAAAAACTCCAGATGATGAAATTACCTGACGCTGTGAATCGCAAGCTGATTGAGAAAGATGTGGACTGCAAAACTCGCAAACTCGACTGCCGGTCACCACGGTGTCAGGTAATTCCATCGTCTGACTTGGTTTTTTTTTCTAACTTGGCGTCAATTCCTTTATAGAAGATTATTCAGTTCAGGGGATCGACTGAACAGAAGGAGGATGCTACTGATGTGTCCCAACAGGGCGAAATAGGCGCCTACATAGCACTAGACTTAACGGCTCAAAATATGTCATATCTTTGATACAAATAATTTCTATAGATCTGCACCAAGATATTTACAAAAGCTACATTTTGCGTCCACAAGTTCATCATCGCTCCTCAAAGAAGTTATAGAAAAGAGATTTTCGTCTAGTTCACATACTCGTCGCACGCGCATGTTGCACTAACTTAATGATGCAGACAATTTTGCGAGGCTCTCTTATACCGAAATCTTTGTCAGCCCGTCCTCTTACCCTAATATGAATTGAAAGAGGATAGATTTGTCTTTCCACTGTCCCCAGCCCCCCCCCCCCCTTCCAAATTTCGACACACTATCTTGTCGGTGAAAATTAGAACAACACTTTGTTTAGACAGGTTAGAGAAGAAAAATGAGGGATCTATTGCTTATCGTTATCAAGAGTTTGGTTTTCGGCTCTTCACTTGGCACCTGTCGGAAAGCAAGGTTCCCAATCAACGAAACCCAGCAGGAC
This sequence comes from Parelaphostrongylus tenuis, assembly GCA_019055375.1. Classification (NCBI taxonomy): domain Eukaryota; kingdom Metazoa; phylum Nematoda; class Chromadorea; order Rhabditida; family Metastrongylidae; genus Parelaphostrongylus; species Parelaphostrongylus tenuis. The sequence goes on along the minus strand of JAHQIW010004590.1, from coordinate 54,743 downwards.
CGTGCTGTTGTTTAAATTTGGAGATCTTCGCGACATAGGCAAATATCGCCCAGACTCCCAGGTGATAGACGTCTATAAACTCTTCAGTTGAGTCACTAAACGCGATTGACAGAATACTGGACGAAGGACGGCCATTCGAAAAGCAGCGGTTCGTAAAGAAATCATTACCTTAGACAATATCCACACGACCAGGCTCACAGAAATTTTACGAGAGTACAAAAAACCACTCTGTCTCACATTCATCAATGTGAAGAAAGCCTTTGATTCAGCATGAACACAGATAATTATTGAGGTTCTGGATGACCAGGGCGCCCCTACTCGGTACATATTGATCCTTCGTGAGCTGTATAAAGATTCCACAACAGAAATATTGCAACTCTATAACGGTATTAATGTCGGTCTAAAAAGAGGTGCTCGACAAGAAGTTACAACTTTGAAAAATTATTTGCTGCCACCCTCCAAACCATCATGCAGACATTAGAATGGGAAATTATGGGGGGGAGGGGGGCGCGAGTTGATCGTCAACAATTAAATCACCTGCACTTCGCTGATGTTATTGCTCTCATAAAATCCAACCATTAGCCAGACGGAACAAATAACGCTTGTATGATGAATGGCATGGTACTAAATCAAACGAAAACAATGCTTATGAGACTCCGGTGGACCCTGATTGCGCCGCTAATCCTCAGCGAAACGAACACCTCCTAGTACTACACGTAATTCTGTCTAGGTCGTGAAGTGAGCATGATGAACGAGCTAGTTTCAGAGTTGAGCAGGAGGAAACGAGCAGCTTGGGGAGCGCTTAACTCTGCTCCAAACCACGCAGCAGAATTTTTGTAGATGCGTAAGCAGGTGAACTACGTCAGCGATCGAAGATCAGAGATGAAGGCGAGCCGGACACGTGATGCGTTTTAGACTGAACCGATGGGAGAGAGTAGTTACCGGCTGGACTCCTCAGCGTGGCAGGCGCTTCAACGAATGACCACTGATCCGAAGATTCAACTTTTTCCGCGAAAAGCATAGAATGAGAGATGATGCTCAACGAATTTTTGAGCGAGGAGGAACCATTGGAGTACTCTTGAGAAAAAATGGAAATATTGTTCCAGCTCGCTTGAGTCATTCGAAGATCAACGGAACGACAGATGATGCAGGTGAATGACCGAAAAATCCGCTGTGAAGTTAAGAAAATGGACTGCGATTGCAAAACGTGCTTCTTTTTTCGTTATTGTAACATATTATCGGGGCATTTTGGTAAATCAAACGTAGTATGAAAATCCACAACAGCTGTGAAATATGTTCCTTCTACAACAACGTAGCCTACTCGTTGTTACAAAAAAAATTTCCGACAAACGGACCTTCTTTTTTCACTGAAAAATAATTATATGAGTCCCTTGCGGTGTTTCATCATCTATTCGCAGAAAGCGTTCTCTCGAAGCAAAGACGCAGGAAGGTTTTCCAAGCGCCTCGGAATACTTGATAAGCATCTTTTTTTTTTTGTTGCAGCGCGTGGTAATACAAGCCACTCACTGCACGCGCCGCACACGCGCGACATGCGTCAGTCAAAATGGGTAATGTGGTTGTCAAAGGGTTAATAAGGGTTGACACCTGAAAAGCAAATAGTGAAGCTCCTTCTCTTCTGCATAAAAGCTTCATATTAGCTGCTTGTAACGACGAAAAACTGCTTGATCTTGCTTCATGAGAGTAGAAAGCATAGTGCATCGTATTCTTCATACCCTCACAGCATAGGCAAAAATTAGTAATCGTCCCAAACGGACGAGAATGAATACAGAGGCACAAACGCAAAGGCGAAAAAAAAAGTGACATTCTAGAAAGAGCATGAGAACTTCTTGGTAGGACATGTGTAGCGCAGAAGACACGTGCTCTACAAAATTTAGTTTTGAAGGTGATCATTGTTATCATTTCCTTGAACCTCCTCCAATGAACTTATACCATAGAAAGACAGGCTTCTGAAGATCTGCCAAAAATCGCTAGTGGACTATGCAAGGTCACATAATCTCCCAAACATTGCTTACGTCCGCACTGTAGTGGATAACGAGGCCTCTTGAAGGAGGACAGAATGACATGGGAATTGATAGAAAACTGCAGACAAGTTTTCACTGCTGACTGCACTGTCTTTCGTGGGAGTGCCATTAAATCAGGAATGATGAGCAGAAAACCGACGAAGTTCAGCAGTGTAAACGTCATGCCTAAGAAAATTGCTGACGTCTTCCGCTATAACAACATCATCTTTCCTGGAAGTGTCAATAATTGGGGAGATGCCCAGAAATCGATGAAATATAGCAGTGGAGAAGTCATGCTGAGATTGTAAGCCGTGTGTCGTTCTCCCATGAGCCTGTAAACATCTGAATAGGAGGAAAGAAAGCTATAATGAAGCGCACTCAACTTTTACACGAATGCTAATGGCATCATATCAGTGAGCACAGGATTTCACACTCGCATTCTTCATCCAAACTATCCTAGAAATGCAGTTAGGTCCTTCAATGATAGCTTTTGAACTACATGGTATATACCAACTAAAATGTTTACTTTCATTCAAAACAGATTGATCGGAATCTCGCCAGTTCGATCTTGAAGATAGCGAGAATACGCATTCAAAGCGAGCTATGGGCGGGTGGTCATGATACGAAAACAGCTAACCATGAAGGGCGTAGTGTAGCTGAATCTTCAGGAAGATGCAATCATTCCTTAAAAAGGTTTTACAAAAAAAGGACAAATGCTACAGCGTTTCTCTTCAACCAGACGCATTTGAGGAAGGGGAGATTTATGGGTCACAAACTGAGTCTTCGACGACATCACGCAGTGTCAGGACATCTTAGATAAGGACTTCGTAAATGGAAAAGAATAGAGATTGTTGAAGCGCGCTTTAAACGACAAGGCAGGCAATCCAAGTATCATGTGAATACCCCTTACCGTAATAGGGCTATGTTTTTATAAAATCAACATATTTTGTGTTAATCGCAACTTACTGAAAACCGAGAAATACTTTCTATTACACTATAACTAGGACTCGTCAAGCTATCGTTAGGACTACTGTGAAACATTGAACATTTCTGCGAATTTTGTCATCTGAGCTGTGGAGAACTAAAGAGGCATATTCATTCAATTCATTGGTGTTTACTCGAGGTACTCGATGGCGAATGGAATGGTAACTAATACGAGTGATTTTCATGCCATGTGAACTTTTTTGGCGCCCGCCCGAATATCTCGTTTACTTTCCTCAAGAGGGAACGAGTATTACGATTCCGGCAAAGACGAAATCTGACGAAACTTTGCCGTATACAGTGTAACAGTTGCACAACCGTGTCATCTATGAAAACTCACCATTTTGGCCAAGTGCGTTATGGATATTCCACAAATTTGCTCTAGTAAGCAGTTCCAAGATGTTAATAAGAGTATTTATTGGATAACAGTATTCGTTGACTCTCCTTTGGTCGCCAGCACAAGTCGTATAGCGGTTTTCACTTGAAAAAACTTGGAACGGCTCGATATTTCTTATAGTGGACTATTCGAGATGTTCACCAAAGTATTTCTAATTACTCATGTAGGCACTGTCACTATGACAAAAGATTGCCATAGCCAGTTTGTTTAACTATTCATTTTGACCGTCGCTGCGTAAAACATCATGTCGTGACGAATTTTATCACACAAAAAGAGCTTCACGAATTATGCGGGCGACCAAAAGAGAGTCAACAGATACTATTATATAACAATTACACTTATTAAGACCTCGGAACTGCTTATCAAAAGAAACAAGTGATTTACTCCAGCTATGCCGAGGTAACTCGATGATCATGTGAATTACTTCAAAATGTTTCAGCGAAATATTTCCGACTTTTTAAGGAAGCTCTGTCAGTGCGACAAAAGATTGTCTTAGTTAGACAAACGATTCATTTCTTATTTAATCGTGCGAAACTTCAAGCGATATAGGCAAAATTAGAATTGAAGCAGTCTCTAAAGTAAAAAGAGCAATATACCAAACCTGCAACCTCAGGTACAATATTCTGGTTTTCTAACCGTAAGGTTTACTAGCTCTCATTTACTTGAGTCTCATTCACTGCCATGGATTTCATTTGAATGAGATGGTGGTACGAGGGGAGAAGGGGGGGGGGGGGGGAGGTGGACTAGTGGCTAGTGATGCTTCGCACAACTGAACAAGGTATTAATCCCTTTTCTCTCCAGAAACCGGCGTCAATCAATAACGGATGCATTATGAAACGCTTCAGCCATGCTATCCCATGATTTCAGAGAAATTTGCTCAACCAGTGTTGCACGGCAATCGTAAAAACAAATCTTCCATCAAGCGATGAACGCGAGGAGAAGAGTTAGGTGTAAGGAGTACTGGGATTCGCACAATGCAAAAAAAAAAATCTATGACTTATGAAACCAAAGAATTATGAATAAAGTCATGTAAAATATCGAGATCGCAAGTGGAGCGCAATATTCGTCTTTCAAAAGATATTTTTTACCTTATATGTTAGGCGGCGGCAGATCAGTATTCGATTCCATTCGCTGAACGAATTTTTGGTAGAAGTTTTAGGAATCATTCGAAAGCTTAGATTTCTAGCGAGGGCAGTAAGTGGCCGGTTCCTCAAACACCCTTTTATAGCGCTGTGAAATCCAAAACAAAGTTAAGTTTCACACGAGAGCGCGTTTTTTCTTATCTCGCTTATACTGCGCAGCTGATGAAAACTTCTTCCTTAGAGTGTTAATACTCCTTCGATAGTACCTCAAATCTCAATGAACTAAAAAATGTCTTTGTTTTGTCAAAGCTTTCTCGATAACATTATAGCAGAAAGAGAAGATACTGTGTTTTACAGAGCTCATTCTTTAGACTATTAGCAATCATTCGATAGCGTAAGTTTTAGTGATTCTAACGCTATGCTTATTTTTCGAAAAGACCTTCTCAGTCTAATGTGGCAGGTTGAGTCTTTACAGATTCAGCGAGCTTCTTTACCGAATAATGTGCGCGTTACGGGGAGAGGCGAACGATTGATGGCCTGAAGTGTTGAACATTAAGATGCAACTTGTTATTGAACTAAGCATTTTTTCTCCGCTTTGAAGGAAACTCCAGATAAAAAGGATTGACTCAAACGCTACGAAAATCCCTACACATGTTTATATCCTCTTAGTGCTACCAGCAAATTATATGCGCGATAAAAATGAAGGCCCAGTGGGTGTTTCACTTTGGATTTTACAACGTTAGAACAAGGCATTTTTAAAACCGGCCAGGAACGGCTCTCGAAAGAGATTCATGCCTTCGAACGATTACAAGAAGTCCTATAAAAAATTCCTGCCTAGCAAACAGGATCGAATATTCATTTGTTGCCGACTAATAGAAGAAAACAGAAAATTGTATTTTACGTCGGCCGTGCAATTCGGCAAGTGCTTCGCTGAAATTACGAAAAACATATGAATGCGTTCAGAAAACCTCTTAGTATCAGAGTCAGATGTTCAATCTGGAGTTTATTTCAAAGCGGAGAAACAATTACTAATTGAATACCAAAGTCGCACTTCCGTGTGACAATGCTGAGGAGTCCTCGATCGATGGAAATATTGAATGCGCGGCATTCCCGCTGCACCTTGCTTCGCCCCAACCTTCACTCCCCCACCCTATAGATTCGCCAAAAACACATGCTCGCGTATGTAAATCATCTTATGTTCCCTGATATGCTGCAGAAAAACAATCTATCCAAAAAACAAGCACAAGGTTAGAATCGCTAGATATTACACTATCAAAATATTACTAACAGTCTGAATACCTATAACTGTTGTGTGCGAAGAAAACTCCACATGTGAAGCCTAATTTTATTTCCGTCTCCAAAGTGTGTTATAAATAAAGACCATTTCGAAAAGCAGTTTAAACTTCAGACTTGCCAAAATTTGGGCTATTGAATAAACTGAATGAAGCCCAATGAAAAGCGATCCGCAGACTTCAGCTGAGCAATTGAGGGAAATCGTGTGTAAACGATAATTTTATTTATGGTGCTAGAGTGTGCTACAAAGGCGTTTTTCAGAAATAAGCGAGTCACCGAAAGTAAGGCTTTTAAATAATTACTAAAGTACAGATCTAAAAATTTGCTCATTGGAAAGAATCCCAACAATCTGAAGGTCAAAATGATCCTCACCGGCCGCCGAGTGATAAAACCATTCACCTTCAATTCGTGCTTGAAATCTTTTGTTTCTTGTGACCATCACTTAATTAGTGTTCCATAAGAGTCGCTGGATCGTAGCTGAAAAAAGAAAAATCTTGAATACAAAGAGAATGAATTTTAGATATTTTCCAGTGGAATGAAAATAGCGAATGATGAAGACATCAGGAATAGATATATAACCACAGAAAATCACGAGTACAGCACACACAGAGTTGTGCTCACTAACTGAATCCACTTCCCGATCTCGGGCGGATGAATGGCATGGTGACCCATGAGCGCAATATCGAAAAAACGATTCTGTGTGCGAAGCAGGACACCTCTAGTTACCGCGTCACATTCGCTCTTGATTGAACGCACGTTGTCAAAACGACACATAAGTCTTATAGTTTCTGTAGGTGTGGCGCCGATGTTCCAAGCGTCAAACATTAAGACAAACAATAGACTATTAAAACTAATGATCTGTGAAGCCACATTCCCTTAACCCTTTGGCTTTCACAGACCCAACCCCAGCTAATCTAATGTGATGACACACAACATTACAGCGCCTAGTTTAGAATATGTAGAATATGAGCTTCCTTATTGGTCTTAGTAGTGCTGCCGGATTTATTTATCGCAAGCGCTAATTCATGCTGTTTGTTGGTGGTGTTGAACGATCGGGCCTAGAGGCCAAACACAAGGAACTTTAAAGACGTTGAGGCCTTCGATGAAGAGTACTGAGAGAACTAACCAGTATTAGGAGTATGAATTCATTTACGGAACCTGTTAGAACTCTTCGGCTTCCGCCATCGAAACGTTGGCCAAATAAGAAATATTCATATAAACCTCTAGCAGCCAAAAAGATCACGTCTCACTTTTTGCGCGCATTTTTCACTTCGTCAATATGCATGGACAGCTTACAGAAGAATCTTAGTACTTACCCACTAATGTAGAGTGATGTGCAAAACTTGAGGCCGTAGTCGGCTGGCGGCTGACAGATAGATGCGCTGTAACATAGAAAGAGCGATGTGCAAAATGGGCGTCAGTAGAGTAACGGATAGAGCACGCATTCCCGGAAAGAGTGAGGTGCAAGTTCTAGTCCTGCCTGACGCGAAAATTTTGCACATCACTCTACATCAATGGATATCTATTTAAAATATCATAACACCGCTAAAAGTGATTTGATAAAAAATTATTTTTAATCTTAGTGCCTATTTGTTAGTTTGAAAGCAGAATTCAAAAACTCGATTTGGTGTTCAAAAAGATCCTTAATGCGAGAAGTGGTACTTTCTAGACTAGGAGATATACATCTAAAAGCATACAGTTGTTTAGAGGAAATGTTTGTAGAGCAGGATATTGCAAAAAAATTGAAGACTTCTCTAGAAAAGAGAAAACATTGAGTAATTTCCGCGAACAACACTCCTCTTCGCGTTACACACGACGATTTTAAGTGCCTCGTCAAAAAGCGGTGATTTTTCTTGTCTAATCAAAGTTTTTTTTTCCCTCCGTTTCATGAAAAATTAAGGCATGTTGTTTTCAAGCTATAGAAGGAACCTTCTTCTATCATTTCTGAAGTAGTTGTCCAAAAAATCAGATATTTTTTGCTGCAGTTTCGACTTACTCTGAGCAAAATGTTGTGATCACCCGCCAACAGAGAAAGACAAGAACACAACAGTTTTAACAAGAACCTCTTTGCCTAGCGCGACGTAAAATAATGACAATTTCTACAATTTTTCCATTTAAATGAGATGGTGTTCTAGAAAAATATTCAACTTCCTAAACCGCGTAGCATCAAGAAAAGAAGGAGAAAAGAAATTCAAATAACACTAGTTTCTGCTGATAAGCAGTTCCGAGGTGTTGCTTACAGCATTTGTTGGCTCGCTGACTCTCCTTGGGTGGTTCGCATAATTCGTGAAGGTGTTTTCGTTTGATGAAGTCGGAACGATTTGATGTTTCACAAAGCGAAGGTAGAAATTTATCGTTTGTCGAGCTGGGATGATACTATTTCTTAGTCAAAGGGCTCTTTAACTAGTGAGAAACATTTTGCTGGAACATTTTCAAGTTATTCCCTGCGTGAAACACCAACTCGCTCCGGATTCATCAAACGAAAACCGTTTCGGAAAGTATGCGAGAGACCAGAAGAATCAGCTACTACCGGTATTTGATGAATACTGTTACTAACACCTCGGAACTGCTTATCAGAGTAAACTAGTAATCTATACCAGCTATGCCGACATCGATAATCAGTCTTGGGAATTACGAATGGATTATTGAGATTTGTGTTGACAAATAATTAATAATATGATAACACCGGTATCGCGCTATTAGAAAATATACCGTTCTCTACTGTTTTGACGTGCTCTAAAAAAACTTCTGTATTGAGGTCTCATTAGTCAGGTCGCAATGGACGATACTTTGTTGTATCTTCAATCATCTTGACATTACCTGTGAATACAGGATATTGAATGAGGCTCTCCTCAAAAATATATACTACAGGAGGTTAGACCAACAAAGGGTTAGACAACAGCATCATTTAGACAACAAAATTGTGTGGTCTCCGCTGTGAGAAGCCACTGAGAAGAATTAGGGGCGGCAGAACAATACCATACTTAATTCAATTCTCAATAAAAACTTAATTAATTACACAGTACTTAGGCACTTATCCCAATGCCAGAAACAGACGTTTGTCTCCAACGTTAACACGTCAACGTGGATTTTCACGAGCTACAGGCAGCCGAGATCTCATACTTGAAGTTCAAAACACTGCAGAGAACCGATAAAAGAAGGTCTTAAAGAGAAGAGCAGAAGTTATGGCCTGAGCTGCAAATATTGGAAAAGCATTCAAAAAGCATTCAAGAGATAGAGTGAGATGTGGATCAAGTCCCGCCTGACGCAAAGGTTTTGCACACCACTCTGTACATTTATAACATCATATCACCACTAAAAGTGGTCAAATAAAAAGTTGCTAATAATAGCACTAAAGGTGTACGCAAGTGGCAGTGATGAGGCGTGCGAGAATGCCGCAACGTACATATACCACCTAGATGGCATACACAATTGGAAGATATTGTTATATGCTTCCCTAGCAGCAGTAAGTCATCAACAATCAATCACTCTAGAACAAAGACCCAGTAATTCATTAATTGACGTAAAGTGATACTTCCTAGGTACGACTGCTCTTGACAATAGTAGGGATGAGCCCTAGGGCGTATGGTAATGACGAGGTTTGCGAAAACGTCGAAACGTACGTATAGCACCGATATAGATGTCATATTAGACCTCTTAGAAAGCTTGAAACATTCTATCAGACTATATTAAATTTTTAGCGAAGTTTCAAGATAGTAGACAGAGTTTTGTACAAATAGTGATACAATTCGTCTCCATGGGTTTCCATTGGTGTGGAAGGTGTTGAGACAGAGAATGTTCTTCGGTATGACCTCTCCTCTGAAGGCGGAAATGAACCGCAAGATCAATAAAAAAATCGTATATCTCCCAATTACAGCGCATCCATTGCAGTGGCTGAAGCTGCCATGCAACGCATGCACTTGCCAAATTTCTAGCGCTTCCAAAATTCCTCAAACCATCGGTCTTTGGGAGTCGGTAAATTGCTTTGTTGGGAATAGTGAATTAGTACATCAGCAAGCATCCGCAGGTCATTCATTATATTGGTCAAATAAGCAGAGTGATCTGTGATTCTACTTGACGAAGTGTAATCTACGGTGTATCCCTCAGAGCTGATCAATGCCAAAGGCTGTACCTTTCATTTGACTACCATGTTAAAGATACATCTGATATCAACAAGCGCTGAAGAAGGTGCATAAGGATGGTCGCTTGTTAGGAATGCTGGTTTGGAGACAACAGTAGACTCAGAGCTGACTTGAAAGAGACTAGAAGAGAAAAGGTTGAATTCTCCCAGCAATAGAGCATTGTACTGCACTACGAAATCTAAGAATTTCTGTACATTTCTGCAAGGGAAAGGAACAACACTTTTACCGACTAAAGAACATAGATATTGGTGATCGTTACACTCAACGCTTGAGAAATGCTTGTTATCTTCACCAGTTTACAGGAAAACCTTTACTCTGCTGTTTTATCGTAGATGGATATAAATATGAGCAAGGCGGAAATAATTTAGGGCACCTACAGTGGCACGTGTTTGACTACAACATGCGAGAGGATTTTCATGGAGAAAAAACTGTTATCGGTAAGTTAGTAACACCTTTTATTGAATGGCTTCTTCTGACTGGCTCGAGCTGATGTCAACGCATAGCAATTGAGGTAAAAAACTAGGCGCCAAATAACTGCCATAGCAACATGGATTTAGAGGCTATACTTGTAGTGTTAACAACTGGCCTAAAGTGATGGTGATTTCTTCAATGAGTATAAAGCGTTTTACTCTCCTCATTAAACATCCTAGTAAGCATAATCGCTCATATAAATTGCAAACTGTTCCAACTTGTTTAGTTTTGACGTTTTCGCTCATCATACAGTCGCTACATAGACTCAATAAACTATGAAATGACATCGGTCTAACCATCTTTGCAACGTCATTACTTTCAAAATCCAATTCATCACTAAAGTTAGTGAAGAATGATGACGAATATACCATCTCCTTTAATGATTAAAAAAAGAACGTACCCATATTTTCCCAAAAATACCGCATGTAGTATTAATTTATAGTTTTAAAATAGTAAAATTTCTTCCTTTCCGCACTTATGACATATTTTACTGTCGAGAACTATCAGCATGCAAAAAAAATATCGCGAGGTCACTGAGAATAAAAATTAGTAAGTGACATATATAAAAATGATTCTTTTAATTGCAACGAGTCACGATCTGAGAAAGGCTTTGCGCAATGCGATCGCAGAGAATTCGGTGGAGCTTGCTAAAACAAAATCGTACGATAAATTTCCACATTAAACTAAGCAGTACGCAATTTGTAAAGAATTCTGGAGTGAATAACGACGATTGATCGAAAGACATGAACAAGATAGGATCATTTTCGTGAAAATTTCGACCGAAACAGCTTTGCACAGCACTCCACATTATTGGGTACACCACAACATCATACCACTGTAAGTGGCAGTCAAATAAAAAGATTCTGACTGATTATCGATATCCAATATCTGTCAACACAAGTGGGCTCAACGCCAATAGCGGCTGACCCGCCAGACCGTCGACGGTTGGCTGTTGGCAGACAACTCGTTATAGCGTAAAAATGAGAGCTGTGCAAAACGAGCGTTGGTGGTGCAATGGTTAGCATACGCTCCCGCAAAGAATGAGATCTGGGTTCGAATCCCGGCCGACGCAGATGTTTTTGCACAGCACTCCACATTATTGGGTTTCTCACATGGTCACGATACCATTCAAATTGCTGCTTAAAAGTTGTATATGCAAAATTAGAGCAATAAATATTGTGACAGAATGAGAGAACTTGGTAGATTATTGCGTCAGACGTGCACAGTAAGCGGTCATGTAATTGATAGAAACGATATAGTCAATCTGCCTCAGCTGCATTTGACTTTTTCAAATCTTTCAGTGTAACATATCCATATTCACACCCACATTCGCGAATTTTCCCTAAATGATATGAATATAGAATAATTGATAGAAACGATATAGTAAATCGATAATTGATGAATAATTGATAGAAACGATATAGTCAATCTGCCTCAGCTGCATTTGACTTTTTCAAATCTTTCAGTGTAACATATCCATATTCACACCCACATTCGCGAATTTTCCCTAAATGATATGAATATGTCCCCTCTTACACAGCTTAACAGGCTATCGGAAAGCATTTCTGTCCCAAATTAGCGCACGTCAAGATGTATGTGAATGCTCTCAAACAGAAAACTGCAAAATAAGGGATTCCGTTCGGAAAGTATAATATTTCCTCTATGTCCCTCAAGCAACCTTTATCTAAGGTGATAAATAAAAATCGTATTGATATTCTGTCTTGGTCGCACGGGATTAATATCACAATTGTTTTTTAACGTATGTGGTTGAGATGTAAAAGACGATAGGAGGAAAGGATAAGATTGTAGGATAGTAAACCATTCAAACTCTTGTAATCTATGTGCATTGTAACGAAGAAAGTTAGTGGGGAGTTTGCACCTCCACACGTAGAATAAAACTACTTACTCGACCAGCGGTTGAATGTAGTGAAGAGTAAGCGATGCAAAGCAGCGTGTGGTCCAGAACATGTTGTTAAACATGTTTAACTAGAGTTTCATTGTGCGTTATTAACACAGCGACATCCAAAATTATTAAAGTCAATGAAGTATTTCCATATCTCTGGTGAATAACAAAACCCCGAATGGACGTTCGAGTCGAAAAGGTAATTGCAGAGTTGCGGGTCAATAAAAAATGGTCAAAATCAAATGAAAAGTCAGATCTTATGCAGCTAGTCAAGTAGAATTACTTCATGGCCGATGACAGTCCTTGTGGCAAGAACTGCTGGCCTAGGGACCTCAAGAATCGATACCGTAAGAAATCGTAATGGCGAGCTCAGAGCAAAACTGTCGCACCAACTCTAACTGAGAGGTGTTGCTACGAGATTAAACACCAGTTATGAATTTTTTTTTGTTGAGCTTAACATTTCTTCGGCAATGAAATGTTTATGATTCTCATGGCTTGTTGGACTTGTCTCACTAAAGCGATGATCGTCATGTGGCCGAAGTGGGCACTGTGTCAAGTTTCCAGTCCGTCGGAAAGTTGATCTCATTCATAACACAGTGCCCCAAGTTTCTTCCCAGAATCTTGGCCACATGCACTCGACGAGGTTTGATATCAATGATATACAATATATAAAGAAAATCTCAGACGACAGTTCATCATGGTGGGCTAAAAAGCCGAAGCACGTGTCTAGCTCTTTATAAATAGAAGAACAAACCTCATGAAAGGCTCAAAGTATAATTTCGGATTATACATTGCTTTGAGCGAGGTTTCAAAAAACATTTGATTATGAAGGTATGGATCATGCTCTGTTTAACGATGAGCCTATCACTTCAAAATCGGCAGCAGTACAGGTCTGAGAGGTGAAATGATAAATACTATAACAGCAATCCAGTGATTGAAACCTCAGATAACAGAACTAGCTAGAGTGACTTAACGCCTTTACCATCGCTATTGAACACATACATAGATATAATTCTTCTGGACCTCGGAATACTTGGTAATTTACTTATTCGCATTACAGCCCGTGATAAACAAACCGCAAGCCGCACGCGCGGCGCCCGTCATGTAAAGACGCGTCGCGTGGTTGACGAGGGGTTAACAACAAAAATCTCCAGCAACATGCAAATTGCGCTGCTCAATCGATTCACAGCCGTTTACACATCTTAAGCGATAAGAAATACGCCGAGTGCAAAACCTAATCTTCTTATTGAAGAGTTTCAACGCTTTGAGAAGAGCATTCCAAAACTAAAGATTGCCATAGAAGGTCTCGCGATTCAAGTAATCGGTTGAATCTTAAGACTGAAAAATGCGGAAAGTGTGCTGTACTCTGTCGTCGAAGGGTTGAAAATATGTGACAAAAAAAAAACAAGAAAGTGCCAGCTGCATTGGTTCGTTAACTCACCTCTCAATTCGAAAACCGGATGTAGAAAGTGATCAAAAAGGCAAGAAAACTGACTAACGAAACGGTATGGTAGAAAATTGTTTACATAAGTAGTCGCAAAAAGAAATAAGAACTAACCTGACGCTGGAGTAGCCGACGAAATGAAGCCGCCTTCCCAGAAAATTTTACGGATCACTCCAGAGGTAGAATGGGGCAGGTTGTCGCATTGGAGCGCCAAGTTGACTACTTCCGTGCCGATTCAATCAATAATCCTTACGCGAGTATATTTCTCGTGACTGACACAATGGACCACGTTAGTTTTCAGATATTAACGGCTTAGAAAGCGTTTGAATCATATTGATCTGCAAGTCATTTCGTCTGGCCAGGAGTTTCTATGACACCTGTACAAGATGTGGAAAAGTTGAGATTAAATGGTAAATCTAGGTTTTAAGAAGGCATTATTACCATCCAATCAGGGCATATCTTCAAAGAGATTACTGTGAAAGATGTTACGGTTTTTTCAGTATAAATATCGTCTGTGTGTCACAAAACTAATTGATTTGAACAGAGGGGAAGTCCATCTCCTCAAAAATGAGCACATTTTCACCTGCTTTATAATATCGTTTGCACTTGATTCTTTTTACTTGTTCATATTTTTGAAGGCGTTGGATAGCTTGAGAAATGCCGGTTCTAGCACTGGGCTTGGTTTCGGATTCGGCATTAACGCACGTTCTACCTAACAATAAACTGTGATGTTTTGCAATTGCAGTGCAAATGTTTGAAACACACGGCGTTGGTATTATATAAAAGAATTTTTGAATGTGGTTGCATAGAAAATTACTGTAATGCACAGGAAAGTGTATTTTTAGTAGAAAGACAACTAAGCTTTTTCGAAAAAGTCCACTGATCCTGGCGAAGTGAATGTAAAGCAGTCGTATAGCTTAAAATGTGTTCGCCTTTACTTTCCTTTTTCACTCGATAGAACTTTTTCGTTAGACTATTAGCAATCGTTCAACAGCTCTAAAACTGGAAAATTTAATTTAATACTGAACCTGATTTGTGATTAGACCATCATAGTAGGTTCGCTAACAGAAAAAAATCTTTCTGTTCAAGAACGCGTGCGGCGCAATGTTAGAGGAGCTCTGTGTCGTACACAAAGTCTTTGTTTCTATTTCGTAATCGTGGCTCACCATGCTTTCTATTCTCCCGCGATCGATAACTTGTGTCATATTTGTGCTAAAGCGTGAGCAGCACTGGATCAATACATCAGCAGGCCGGCGGGAGTTTTTTCAAAAGTCAGATGTGCATTCAATCATTTTGAACGAAGCTACAAATTAAAGGCGAATATGTGGCGCATATCATAGAACTGGTCAAAGCCTAAAGCTTTTTCGAACTCCCGTGAACGTAATTCTGATGAAAACAACACTCATTCTTCGTTGAAAATTCTTGTTTTCCAATGTGATCGCTTCATCCTTGGGATAGCAGTGCACTTCCAACTTTTACTCATATCAACGTCGAAATTCAGATCGTCGTGCTTTTCATAATTTGCGCCCGTAATCAAAACCTCAAATCTCACTGATCTCAATGGCATGATTGCTCTCTAAGAACATTGTCAAAGTTAAATGGATATTGAGCTTCTCATTTGGCATCATGTCGACTGCAAATCGCGTGCGATACGGGCCGAGTACGAAATCAATATTTTCTTAGCCGCAACAACGCACTAAGAAGTGTTTCTTGAGAACCAAGAAAGTCGTTGAAATTGCTGAGATTCGTGCTATCGAATGCTTGTTGAGATTCTGAATGAAAGGAGTGTCCAGTCAAAAGTACTCGAATCTCCAACACAATCTTGCTCATCGTGCTGCAGCGCGCAAAGAGATTTCCTCTCAAAAAATAAATACGCCTTTGAAATTCTAGGGTCATATGCTATCGAGTAATTATAAATGAGTGGTCTTCTGATGCCAATGTTGCGAAATCCATTCACATACCAGCACAGGTTCGCGCAGCATGAGAAATTTGATTCCAATTTCAACGTTGCACCACAACAAAAAGTTTTTTCGATGACGCAAAGATTTCATTGAATTTGCCGTAATTTGTGCAATCGAATAATCAATGGATTTTCTGAGCAAAATCTTTGTTCAGCGAAAAATGTTTGAGAATGGAATGAAATGTTATCTTCACTGTGACAGCGTAATATAGAACGCAATGAAAAAGAAGATTAACCGTCCAATTTCTCTAGATTTGAGCTACAGATGACCATTAAAATATCTAGGAATGCCCAAAAAATACGAATTGAATATGGGTGCGAATAGGATAAAAGTACTCAATACTGTAAATAGACGGACTAAGCCTTAATATAGACAGAGTAAAATAGTTTGAGGATTACTGTTGTAGATAAAGACTGCTTTTCCCATCCAACATTCTTCTAATCGATATGAATAGACTGTCATTGGAAGGACTTATAAAAACGTAATTTTCTTAGAAAAAACCCCCAGCTATTCAAATAAGTCCTCTCTCTCTCATCTATTTATGGAAGTTGTGACCTGCTACGAGTGAGTGACAAATGCTGCCATGATAAATGATGTTTATAGAGCAGTAAGCAAGATGATAAAATTAATTATAGTCCTAAAAGAATAGAACAGAGTATTTTCTGCATGTCTTCAATAGTTCCAACCTATCAATTGCACTAATAAAAGAAATTTCGAAGAGAGTTTTCAATGTAGTGGTACTGCATGCATTTTGCAACACTATTTTTGGCTAACTATCCATCGTCATGTGATTTATCATCGCAATGATGACTTTGATATATATATATATATATATATATATATATATATATATATATATGTAGCGAAACTATATCTAATTCGAGAAATTTGTTCAGTAATATTTGATGCGGAAATGAAGAGTAGTAATAATTATATCATTTAACAATGCGATATTGATTACCGACTGCTTGACGGTTACTCGTGGTAATGAGTAGAAGAGAATTGCTCTTGATATGGGAAATGAGTAATAAATATTTGTGAAATGTCGGTATATATCAATAGGAAAGCAAAAAATCGTTCTAGGAGAGTGTGAAGTGAGATTTTCTAGCAAGCATCTGGGTATCCCTTCCAAAAATATGGCGTTTAGACGTTGGAAGTATTTCCAGCTTGCAAAAATGAAGCAGCTTTTTAATAGTAGCATAAGTGAATATATGTACGATCGTTACCCACATGAAAATAGAATAAAGTTTTTTCTATAGCTCTATACAAGTTCAAACTCTTAAAACCTTCTAATTTAAAATACTATGAAAAAACGCAGAAATGACATCGCATTGCAGTATTTAGTATCATTTTCAAAGAACAATTCGTTTTTTGTTCATCGTTTTTTCATGTTTCAACCCAATATCACCTGTATCACCTGTCGTCCCGTTGATCGTCGAGTGACTCGAGCGGGTACCAGCAACTCTTCCATTTTTCCCTATCGCGTGCAAGAGAAGCCCAGTGGGTCCTCCTTGCTCTAGGAATTCGCTGAGCATCATATCTTTCTTCCATCGCTTTCGTGAAGAAATCGGACCAACGGGTCAGTGGTCTTCCTTTAGAGCGCTTGACGTCCCGAGGAATCCAGTCGGTAACGGCTCTCGTCCATCGGTTGTCGTTGAAGCGCATCACGTGTCCGGCCTACCTTATTTTCGATATCCTGGCGTGTAGAACGGCGTCTCTGATTTTCGATCGTTGACGTAGGTCGGAAGTTCGGATCCTTTGTCTCATTTGCGAAATACGAGATACTCCTAGCATCGACCTTTCGACTGCGCGTTCGATAACGGCAAGTGATCTTTCATCCTGCTTACGTAGCGACCAGGTTTCTGCTGCATACGTTAGGGCAGGGATAATTGTCGAGTCGAAAAGGTGGGCACGGAGTCGGATGTTCTTTGTCCTCTTCACTACATCTTCGATGCTCTTAAACGTTCCCCAAGCCGCTCGTTTCCTCCTGCTTAACTCTGGGGCTAGGTCGTTCATCATGTTGATTTCACGACCTAGATAGATGTAACTGAGCATTCGGAAATTGTCGTTCCGTTGAGCGTGAATGGGGCATTAGAAACCCATCCGTTCCTCATGAACATTGTTTTCGTTAGATTCAGTTGAAGACCGATCTTTCCACAGGCGTTATCGAAATCAGTCAACATTCGCTCCGCTTGGCTGATGTTTGGTGTTATGAGAACGATATCGTCAGCAAAGCGAAGATGGTTTAATTGTCGACCGTCAATTTTCACTCCCATTTCGTCCCATTCTAATGTTCGCATGACGTGTTGTAGGATGGCAGTGAATAGTTTTGGCGATATTGTATCGCCTTGTCGAACCCCTCTTCTTACGTCAATGGTGATATTGTTGTAGAATGGAGATATTCTGGTCGTGAAATCTTTATAAAGCTCACGAAGGATCATTATGTACCGAGTAGGGACGCCCTGGTTATCCAGAGCCTCTATAACCGCTTCTGTTTCCACTGAATCAAAGGCTTTTTTCAGATCGATAAAAGTGAGACAGAGTGGTTGTTTGTACTCTCGCGAAACTTCAATGAGTCTTGTGATCGTGTGGATGTGGTTCATGGTACTAAATCCTTTTCTGAACCCTGCTTGTTCGCATGGCTGTCCTTCGTCCAGTGTTCTGTCAATCCTGTTCAGGATGACTCGAGTAAAGAGTTTATAGACAACGGACAGCAAGTAGATTGGGCGATAATTGCCTATGTCGTGAAGGTCTCCCTTTTTGAACAACAATACGGTCTTGCTGGTTTTCCATTGAATAGGGACCTTGCATTCTGACAGGTAGCGAGTGAAGAGCCGAGCCAGGGTGTTGATGAGAACTGGCGGCAGGTTCTTCAGGTGTTCTGGTCTAATCCTGTCTGGACCGGGTGTTGTTCTGTTTTTCACCGACGATATAGCATGTCGGATTTCGGAAGGAAGGACCGGTGGAACGACATATTCGTCCTCTTTCAATTTATATGACGGTAAGAGAACATGGCTAGCGAAGAGATCCGAGTAGTACTGGTGGATGATTTTCTCCATAGCCCTTCTGGAAGCTGTAAGTGTCCCGTCAGGGTATCGGAGTGCAATCATCTTGGTCTTATAGTTGGCGAAGCCTCGCTGGGCTTTGCGAATGCTCTTCCCAGCTTCTGCAGCTTCTGCCATAACTGCTGCTTTTCTCTCTTTAAGGTCTTCTTTTATCGCTTCTCTGCATCGTTTCGCAAGTTCGGACGTAAGGTTTCGGTTGCCTGCTGCTCGTGCGATTCCACGTTGACGTATCAGCTCGAGTGTCTGCGGAGACAAGCGTCTCTTCGTGACCTTAGGACTTTCGGCTTTTTTAGCGCCAACGTGAAGATATTCAACGAGTCGATCGTATTCTTCGTCGATGTTGTCGACAACGGTATCTCCCCAAGAGCCGACTAATGACTTGAATACATCCCAGTTTATGGTAGTTCTGGGGCTTCGTTGTTTGAATTTAGCGGCTTTCTCTCCTCTCCTCGAAAATCGGAACGTTGCGCGAAGGAGGCGATGGTCTGATCCCGTGTCGAACTTGGGAACAACAGCGACGTCGGTCAGGCAAAACCTTCGATTTACTATGATGTGATCTATTTCATTATGGTACTCTCCATTGGGAGACTCCCACGTCCATCGCTGAGAGAGAGGCTTTTGGAATTGCGAGTTACCATGGATGGTTTGGGTCGTCATGATAAACTCGGATAGCCTCTCACCCTGTTCATTCCATTCTAGTCCGTGGGTCCCTATGTGACGTTCTTCAGACGTTCTTCTAGGTCCAATTTTTGCGTTAAAATCTCCGACAATGACCTTGAAGAATGTATGATCTTCTCTGAAGAATTTTTCGAGGTCCATATAGAACGCTTCGACTTCGTCTTCGTCATAGCTTGATGTTGGTGCGTAAGCAACGAAGATGGTCAAAGCCGGCATAGAACCACATCGTTCCAACCGTAATCGTCCGATGCGGGTTGTTAGTTGTTCGAACGAATCAATGTTCACGGTCAAATTCGATTTGACGAGGACGCCAACGCCGCCGACACCTCTGCGATCGCATGTATCAAGGAACAGTTCTTCTCCGGTGTCATAGACAGCGTGAAAAGGATGGCGCCTTCTCGTCTCAGCCAGGCCAATGACGTCGTACCTTATTCTTCTTGCTTGAATCAACAGATCTTCTACAGCGGATTGTTGAGCAAGGGTTCTTGCATTGTAGGTACAGATCGTCATTTTAGTCCGTTTCGATCTTGGCAGCCTAGTTCGGCCCTGAGATTTTAGCAGCCTCTCCGTACTCGTCCTACCTGGCGCTGCCGTACCAGGGGCTCTTTCGGGGTCAGGGGAATGAGGCCCATATTTGTTACTGTTTTTGGCATTTTGATACCCAACGTGTAGCTTGCCAGGCTCTAAACGTGGGGGCTGGGTACTCACGAGTAGCTTGCCAGTCTCTCTCGGAGGAGCGGGAGGAGCTTATTTGTTGGAGGCGACTCCTAACCGCCTCCCATGTACTTCTCAGCCGCTTGATTGCAGTCTTTTGGCAGACTTGACTCGTAGAAATAGAGTTTTGTCAAGTCGGCACTGCAGAAGCAGGGAGCTCGTCCCCTGTATCCACCTGCGTCTCTGGGAAGCACACGGTCGCTTTTGGTTCGCGTTTTATTCCCCTATCCACCACCTGGGGACGCGCCACGTGCCCTCGCGACTAACCGGGCGGGATCCCTCAAAGAGGGAGGTCCGTGGTTCAACCCAATATAGCCTTAGTAAAAACTCTTTCATCATTTTTTATCTTCTACTGACGTTTGAAGTTTCTTCAGTAAAGACAAAAACCTAAATTCTTCCGAAAATTTACCACACTGTCAATCTGAGTGCCTGCGCTAGTCGCGCTGCCACGTCGTCTCACAGCCAGCTGCGTGGAAAATCAACGGGAACCCAAGCGACTGAGAGCCTGTTGCCTTTTTTTTTACTATAAGCTATAATGTCTCGTTAACGAAGCGATTGTGGAGGTTGTGAATGGGTTATGGGATTACTGTTAAAACTGTTCTATCGCTTGTGATCGTGAATGACACTACTTAATAAGCGACACTACAGTTTAGCGAATAAGTGCAATCTTGTTTACTTTGGCATTGTTTTGCAACATATACCGTGTCTCTCTCATTATCTTCGTACCCCCACATTTTAACGACGACTAAAATTTACAGTAACAATAAGAACTCATGCGGTATTCGACAACAATACAAATTTTCTTGTCACCAGATTTTCAAAAACAGATTTTTTTGTAATTGTTTCAAGCCCTAGCGAGTTTGGTACGCCAGAGCCATATATGCGAGTCGGAAATCTCGCCTCTCTCGTCAATGGCCCACACCCTAGATTAAGCCCTGCATTGTAGCATAGGGCGTGTTCCATTGACGAGAGGGGCGAGACCTCCGACACGCATGTATGGCTCTGGCGTACCAACCTCGCCAATGCTTCAAACTTTTTCAAAGATTATACTGAATGTTGATTACGCGGTATTAGAACAGTCGATGCTATGATTCAATTTCTATCTACCAACAGCTTTCTGTCTCATATCCCGCAGACTCAAACATTTTTCACTCAATTCCCATCACATTGCTCTGGGAGCCGTACGTAGATGGAGTGCGAAATGATGGGAAAAGTGATGTGCGGCGAAATAAACTACTAAAAGGCATACGCATCAGAATCAATTTATACGGTGGTGAAGTGCCTCCATGTGGAGGTCAACGTGCAATGTCGCGAAAGGGTTGACTACTATAGTGATTGACTGTAGTCGATTTGGGTCGATGCATACCGGCACTCTCAACTGGTTATCTATGAGAACGTTTTCTACTACTTTTTCTCAACGTAAAATGAAGCTTTCCTAACATAATCAACACTTTATCAATAAAAAATTCATTTGTTTGATATCTTTGGTGATAAGGTAGCTGTAGTTGGAGAAGAATAACCTTCCTCTTTCATGTCGTCATCATATAACCTTCACTGTACTATGAGATACCTTGCTCACAACACATCGTTTAACGCAGAGGCGCGGTTGCCTCTTAGTAATTGCAAATATTATCGATCAATGCATGCCTTGGATCACTCTCAGCCGGTCACGATCGATATCCACTACTGGCACCTCATGATAGTTAGCACTGATTAATTTCGTAACCACTCAACGATGCTCAATCCGAGAGCTTTGTAACGGGAGCTTGTTCATTTCCAGAGGAAATGCATTGGTGCCCATTCAGTGGTGAACCCTGCTCATATGCTCTTTTCTCAAGGTGCCACTCAAGCCTTGGTTGAGTAATTCTCTCGACACATGAACCTCATCACAATCTTCACTCTGTGCAGTTCCCAGCACTTTATACATTCGATTCGTTTCCTCATTATAAGCATTTGCGAGAGTCTTCAAGCTGCTTTGCGCGTTAATGCGGGTGCCATTTGCAAATTTTCTCGCAACCGCCACAAATTTTCTTGAAAGCCAGTCGAGTCAATTCTTCCTGATCTCTGAGATAGCCATATAAAAGAGTTCTCATCTAGACTGAAGAGAATGAGCATATCCTAGGAAGTTGGTTCATATCCGGGAGGGATGAGACACTTCTAATGTATTCAGATAGGCAAAAACTTTTTATTTATCAATGCACCTTCCTAGAATTACAAAACGCATCATCTGTTAAATGACATTTACTCAATAAGAAATAACAAGTTAACAAGGCTAAGTTATAAGACTCAAAAATTTGGCTGGAAAATATGAATATTTGAACTAGAGAGAGCATCTTGTGGAGCAATCACTTGGACAATCTAGGTGCAAGATCACACGGCAGGTATCGTGGACTCAAAAATGCGCCAGTGTATTTACCTGTAGCATAGAAGGAGTTAATATAAAGTTTGAATATTAGAGAGATTGAAATGATTTTTCAAAACTCGCCATTCCAGCAAAATTCTTAGTGGAATTGCGGCTGTACGATCCTTCAAAATCACGATAGGATCACGTATTGAGCCGCATTTCCTTAAATATCGAAACATTCACCACTCTTCTTCGTCTTATTCGTCTGACTAGGAAAAAGAAATAAAACTTTAGATAGCCCTTGTAGAAGTATTCCGTTGCCGGTTCGCCGCGAGATCACTCGAACCGTAGCCGGGTGGTGGATGATTGGATAAAGGCGGAACGAATTTGACGATGTGCTTCTCTGAAACGTTGCTAGATTCAGGAGATAAATCTCTGCTTCTAACGCACCAATTTGACATGTACCTCTTGAATTCTACTAGTCAAGTTCAATTTCCAGTTTTCAGAGCCATTATCTACTTATTGATATCAATCTTCAGTTCAATCTGTACCATTCACATCGCTTTCAATTTACACTTCTCTTATAACGAATGAGAGCAGGTGTCGCACAGTGATTAAGAGGTGCCACGCAACACACAGAGTCGACTGTTCAGTCCCCCGCTCAGAAACTTACTGAGGCTTCTATTTCTGGTATTCTGCTGACAACGTATACATGCAAAATAATTTCAAAAGAATGTTCAAAGCTTAAGCGAGGTTGGTACGCCAGGGCCATAGAAGCGTCTTTCGGAGGACAGTGTCATCTACACAGTGCCGTCACCACATACGCCTCCCTCCTAGCTACAATTCAGGGCTTAATGTGAGGCGCGGGTCACTGACGAAAACAGCGAGACCTCCGAAACACTGCGTGTATGGCCCTGGATTACTAACCTCGCTTAGGCCTTAGACAATTTTTTGAAATTATTTTCAATTTTATTGCGACGTTTCAAAAAAGTCGATGAAATGGATCATTGTACACATGGTGTGAACGAATTAGAAATAGTGTAAACTTGGAGAGCTCACATAATGTTCTTGAGCTTGATTAGAACTTGATTGCTTGTCTCAATCGGAAGTATACTGCAAGTTTTCCTTGGCTTACTCCCCGCTCAAGTTGGTCTATCTTCAATACTGAGAAATAGAGGAAACTGAGAAAAAAACGTATTCTCAACTCAAAAATCATTGTAAGCGCCTCCACTGCCAATCTAATGAAGCAGAGGCGATTCTAGAAGTAAAGTTTTCTCCCATATGTAAGAGGTAAATGGTTCTGTAAATGTTAATACCATTTTGATTTTTCATGTGATTTTTGCAACGAATTTGCATAACTTTGGTACCGCTCAAGTGCATATTTTCTTGCAAACATGTTGCCATACAACTTTTCAGACTTGCTTTGAGATGGAGCTGCTTTGGCAAGAATTTCGCTTGCTATTTGAGCACGAATGACGCTTAAAGGAAAATGCCACTGCTAGTGAAGCGGCGCTCAAGGTTAACCTCTCGAGGACCACTATTGATAGGCAGGCGGCTTTGAGCCATCGCCTGCACTGCACTCATCGCGATCGACCTTACGACAGGAGCACGTAATCTTCCCATCGCTATGGTTTAGCCACAATACAGGTTTTTTTCGTGACCGCAAGGGATTCTGTCACCAGTAGAAGGCAGAATTAGAACGGATAGACTCCAGTAAGGCTATTTTTGATATGGACGTGGCAAAGGCAGTTGCAAAATAATGCTTCTTTGATAAGAATGATAATGCAGATTGCAGTGCTGCGCCAATTTACTGATTAATCTTAAGAATTTTTCGATCAATGTCACACTTTAGAAGTTGCGATTTCAAAAGTCGAAGAGACTTTGTTCTTCTGTATCATGGGTAATGAAACTTTATATTACCTACATATATTTTAATATGGATATCTAGCCTTCACAATGACTCATAATGGTCTATCATCTAGCACGTCAGTGTTGCTATCCTGTTAAATAAGATAAGCACTGATTTGGTGACACTGGATTGATGTAAAAGCTTGTTGGGCAATGAGCACGAGATCGAACCATCGACCTTGTGTGCGACGCTGATCACCTCCACCACTGTCTCTCATGCTGAGTCGATGCAGAATAATTTGATTATTAGATCTGTCTTTTGTTCGGAACAAGATGTCGCAAAAAATATAATAAAAATCAAAACTTCAATAACTTTCCACAATGTTGATTGTTATCAGCACACCAGGTCATCAACCAAGTTGTTCACTCTTTCAATAGACTGATAAGGTTATAACATGTTTTGAGCCACTATGACCTAAGTGCTATGCAGGTGTCTGTTTTCTTCTATAGGAACTCCTCACTAGCACGTTCTGGTTCAGCCAACCTTTGAGGCTATAATCCTCTATGAAAGGATAGACGCCGAGCATTAAGTCATCGCAAGCTAGATGATGTAATTATTTGACATTGTAGCGATCGGATTTTTTACCTGTTACATTGTTTACCTGACATTGTAGCGACTATTCTAATAGTTAATGAAGCATAGGACAATTTTTGCGGTTCTCAACCGACTTACTTATGTATGGACCTTCATGTTCGCTGTCATCTTAAAACACACACTGTAGCAGCTAGACAGTATACAGTAACAAAAAGACAGGCTATCGATTACGTGTCCTCAACAAAAATTAGTAAGAAGACGTTATTGCAGACTTAGAAATTATCAAATAGTAAGCACTGATGGAGAACATAGATTTTCATCACGAACAGAAAGAAACATGCGGCCTGAAGAGCACTCCATGTACTTTGGTTGCATGAATTTCAATGATTACGCAATACCAATGATAGAAATTTTTTGAGTTTGATCCTACACGCAGAGTTTGCAATACAAAGGCAATTAAAACGTGGCCGGGGAAAATTTTTTTCCCTATACGGAACACTTGAGTTCAAAAGATTTGCAAGTAGGACTGCACTATTAGCAAATAAATTGTTTCTCACATAACAGTCACTCAAAATTCAAGCATATTCTAAAATTAAATGAATAAGAGTAGTACATAGATAACAGTGGTCTGTAAACTGGAAAATAGGCTTGTGCGTCCACTCTTTCCCGGTATTGGAAGGTCGCGCATTTTTTGAATTCGAAAAAATTCAGTTTATTCAATCATTGTTGAAGTAAATTGATAGTCGGTCATGAGACTTGACACCAGAACAGTTGCTCAAAGGCAGGCATACGACCTTCAGAAAAGTGCTGAGAATTTAGTTTTTCTTTTGCAAAACTTGATGTTCATCATCTGATGAGCATTTTTGTTGGTCCTTTCTTATTTGACATTGAAGTCTTCAGCAACGAAACAACAGAAGGTCTATCTGCAGCGGATGACATCCTTAAACTCTTTGTACAACAAAACTGTTACCTCTCCATTTATTGCACAGTCTGATGAGCTTGATTTGATGGTAGTGTCTTCTTTCAACGAAGTAGTGGGATGTGAAGAATGTTCAGGTGAGCCGAGGAATTCAAAATAGGTGATCAGCTAGGATGAGTAGATGATGAAGCTCCAACTCCAAATTTCGCTATAGACACTTTGCTACACCAATAGCAGGAGTCATGCCGCCCAAATGTCTTATTTCGGTTTTCCTAATTTTGGTCTGATGCAGAGCAATAACATAGAAATTGATGTGTCTAGCAGCCTTGAGATATGCATAAAGATCGCAGTTTGAGGAGACTCTTAAAGTGCTGAAGATGAAAACAAGAGCCGGTCTCTTTGGAGTGTCTAAAGCGCGATCGCTTTGTCCACTTCCAGTGTCGTCCTATTGAACTCGAGATTTAATTTCCTCCTAGCGGTGGTCTCATAATATGGCATTACAGACGGTCCAGGATGCTGAGGCAGAAACATGCTGATTTATCTGCTTTCCTTCCAAAGAGTGTCGAGCTCAGCCTTACCGGAATCATGATAAAAGTCGGAACGATTTATTGTTTCACACAGCGAAGGTGGAAAGTTATCGTTTGTCTAGTTGAGATGATACTTTTTTATAATCGAAGGGATTTCCTGACTAGTGGAAAATATTTTTCTGGATCATTTTCAACTCGCCTCTGCGTGAAACATCAACTTGTTCCGAATTCATCAAACGAAAACCGTTTTGCGAAGTATGCGGGAGACTCTAAGTGGCGTGTCTTAATCATTTTGAGTCACAGTGACGCTTCATTGAACTCAAAATTCAGTTTCCTATCAGCAGTCGTCTCACCATCTGACATAGTAGACGGGAGCATCTATTGTGTGGAGTGCTCAGGCAGAAATATGCTAGCTGATATAGCTGTTTTATTTTCAAAGAATGTCGAGCTCAGCCTTACAAGAATCAAACTGCGGTCGTCACCAAAGCAGGCAGTCGCTGGCCTCTGCAGAATAGAAGGAGAGTATTATTTCACGACTAGAAGCCATCAAAAAGGCGACGGCTTCTTTTATGATTTATTTGTTGCTAGGCTCTATAGATGGAACGTCGGACGCCTTCTAAGCAAAAACCATCCGGCTAGGAAGATTAGTACCTCGTTGTGCTTTACAATGCGGCGCCCAGAAACACCTCTCAGCATGATGTAGTTTCAAGGAGTACGAGATGTTTATATATACTTATGTATATGTACATTATATATTTACTTATATATATATAATAAATGTGCCTATATTCATATTACGCCCAAAAACCCATGCGATCATGGTTACGAGTACGTGTGATTCCTGCTCAGTGGTCTCCACTCAAGCAACTTAGTTAAGGACTTATAAAGGTGTTAAGTATGTTTAAAGTTGATTTCGTGCTTGATACAATTGAAATCTGGGCCTTGCGATTCTTTAAACAAATAATGGAGGTGTTTGGCTGGCTGGACTGTGGATACCCTGATTTTTCCATGTTTTGAAGAAGGTAAAACTGCCGAAATCTCAGGTGTGTAAATAAATAATGTTATAGAACCTCGCATCTAGCTTAAAAAGAAAACGAAATCAAAACTGATATTTTCAGTAGATTTCAGCTTGTCAACGTCTTGGAAATTCCTATTGGAACTTAGCACCTTTCTCTCAAACGCGTCAAAAGTGAAAAAACGTATTTGGTGTGTGATTTGTGCTCAGAGCTTTGAGATGACAACAACATCGATCAGAGATGGTCTTCGATTTGTTACGATTCGATCCTTTTCGTTATATCACTATCCATTAGGATATCACGATAGCCACTGTTGAGAGTGAGGCCTCCAAAACTGTGAGATATCATCGATTATCTCTATAGTCATAGATAATTAAGAGAGTCGTTCATTCAACACGTTTCGTTGTAACATATAGATCCCAATAGAACTTTCCATAAATGTCCCCTTGGATCCAGTCATAACGAAAAATCCACCATTTACGAGCTCAAAAAATGATTGATTTCTCATCGAAACTGCTCGAAGTTCATATGAAACACGTCAACTTCCACTTAGTCATGACTTAATGTCCATACATGGGCACTGATTATAGTCAAGGCCAGCACTGATCTGTAGTATTGAACGTCAACGTCGATTGACGACGATGGGGTTTACTAGTTGTTCGAATGATCGATGTTCATGGTCAGACTCATCATGAAAAGACGCACCATTGAACAATAAATATTTGCGCATTGCAGGACATTTCTAACCAGTACATTGTATTCGTCCTACTATACATGATAAGTTGACAAATTATCACTGCTAGTCGAAGAAGTCTTACAAAGCGAATGACTTTATGCGGGAATAAATTATCATGATGGACACCGGCTAAAGTAGAAAATACTTAGTTGACGACGTTCCGGTGGCTTCACCGCAACTTACACCAGCATCCCTCAGACGTGTTTCACTGGAAGCAAATTCAATATATACAACATCAATAGGAAAACATTGAAACTTCCATCCTACATTCTTTTGGTCAATCGCTTAATTCCTTTTCAGTGTCCGATTTCTTGACGTAGTAATGATGATAATAGCCGCCATCCTCCCAGTCGTATGGTTGATATTCCGAACAACTCACGCGAGCACAAATCTGGATATTAACTGATTAATTTCTATAAAAAGCGTTTATCGTGAAGCAATTGAATCACATCCTTGAATAGTCTCTCAATGGGCTCCATAAATATGAATGGACAGCTATGGCAAGGCACACTATCCATGGCGATAAAGGGAAAATTCGAATCAGTTCCATATCTCTTCTGTTTGAGGGCCG
Source organism: Parelaphostrongylus tenuis (assembly GCA_019055375.1). NCBI lineage: Eukaryota > Metazoa > Nematoda > Chromadorea > Rhabditida > Metastrongylidae > Parelaphostrongylus > Parelaphostrongylus tenuis. The sequence continues at coordinate 26,035 of JAHQIW010004590.1, read as the reverse complement.
CTTCTTTAGATCTCACTTAAAACAGTACGTCTGTTATGGCAATTATACAATGCAATACACAACATCTTTCAGCATTACCGCTTTGTCAGTTCCACGATACATTTCGGTTAAGTCAGTTCCACCGGATGATATCCCTACATAGCGGAACTAACTGAACCGAAATTCATCGTGCTACTGTCAATTTTTTCCAGGGGTATGATGAAACAGGGCGAGGATAAGGAGGATTATTCAAAGAAGTGACATTAACCAAAGAAATTTTCATATATGTTCCATAATTTTTTACCTAAGTTTGAGTTGATTTTTTTCTTGGCATCTCTCAGTAAGTTGATTTATGTTTTCACATTGATAGGTTTATGGTAGGCAAAAGTACGCAATGTCACTGCGAGTGTCTGCAGAGTTTATTCGGTTGTCATATTTCGGCTAGACAAGGTTGAAAGCTATTCATTCTGAAACGCTGGCTGCTTATTGACAGTGTCGCAGGAACTGATATTCGTCAGTATGAAGCTCAGTACATTTTTTTCATTACCATCGTCTTACCCGGTTTAGTTGACGCTGTAGAAGAATGTAGTTCGGTTTCGAATTATATTCAAGGAATCGTATGTGATCACAGACAGTGAACATTTCTTGTGGACATCCTAACAGCAATCTCGAGCCGATTATCTCTTTCTTTCTTTCGGTGGTGCAGGTTATCAGGAAGCGCACTCTTGGCTCTACCCCTCCTCCCTCCCAAGACTCTTGTGATGACGGAAGAGTTTCTTAGCTCGTTTACTTTTGAGGATGCAGGAAGATTCGACTTGGCCAGTAATCTGCAGCATTCATGAGGAAGCGGAACTTCTTAAGCAGGAGTTGAAGTGATTTCTACGGAGATATGATTCATATACTCAGAGTGTTGGGAAACTCAGAGTATAAGTGTGATTAACGAGTCATGTATAATAGAAATCAAAAATTGCTTCACATGGTGGTTACTTTGCATGACAATGACAGGAAACTTACGAATCTTCTACAAAATCCTAAATCGAGAAGGCATACTATCCGCTTCGTCGACCAGACAAAATTATTAGCTTTTATATCACGATGTAGGAGACCAGTTCGATGTAAATCGTGAATTGCCTGTTTATTAATTTTATTTATAACAATGTATATAATAAATTTATAAAAAGAGCCACTCCTATGAAATGAAAGCTAATTGCACTCAAGAAAATTCTTCTCCTTCCTTAATTTCAGATTACCTACTATAATTTCGTAACATTAACGTTATTCTACTGACTTTTTTCCCCAACCGTTCCCTTAGAATGGTATTTGGTTCGTACCTCTAAACACTGCCTTGATAATCGTACAGCAGTTGAGCGAGTGAATCGGCGCTCCGGTGTCATACGGCGAAGCCTCAAAACCGTTAATTAGAGGAAAAAAGATGATTAGGATTAACGCTGTAAGTCTTCAGATCTCATTCAAGTTGTACGATAGTTATCAAACTCACTGCAGTTATAGCGCGAAAACCAAACACCCTAGTAGACCGTTCATACTAATTCCTTTTACTACTACACTACAAGTTGCTTCCATTATCAATGATAGTGAAACTATCGTTTTTAATGAATGTAGTTGAAAAATGAACTAAAAGTTCTTCTTTATCTTATTTTCAATCCATGAGTATGTCCCAATCAAAATTATTTCGTATTGTTACTAATGTATTATTCAAGAACTTGCAATTGAACGTTACAGCAGAACTGGCGTCACGTCAACAAAAGTGAGAGCTCCTTTGTAACATTAATAGGTTTCTGGTCCGTGGAAAAACATGGTTGGACAGTGAAATGTGCATTTAATGTGGAATTTTTATGTTTTGAATCACATAAAACTGACACAGGCACATGGGAAGAAATTTACAAATGGATAAGCCGTTAATTGGCGCATGTTGCATAGAGGTCAGAGGTGCCCTGCAATACACAATGAGTTTTGTTCAGTGGTTCGAGCCCACGCTTGGGACTTGCCAAACCAAACATCCCCCTCTTGTGCAATGGTATTGTTACTAGACTAGTTTGGGAGGATAAAGACAGTGACGTGATACATATGTAATCCATCTCAAGTCATTGCATAGCTCAGATACATATTCATATAACTCCATAATGCCTGATAATGTCATTTGTATGAAGCATCTCTCAGGAATTCACATCTCTGAACATTTCAGTCTTCAATTGCAAAGACTTATCGACTCGTATGATAGAACAGATATTACAGTGATAAAGATCGCTCCATCAAGTTCATAATCATAATGCTGACTGTCTCTTTTCCATAATGTAGACGACATGCCAGATATAAACGACAAAAATGATCCGACCATTGCAACACACGAAGCTGCTTCACCTGTTATTTCATAAAAAAAATCATCAATGCCTTTCAATTATTTACTGAAGTTTGTGATTGACAACGAACTCGGTAAGCTCGTATGCAATTTAGAACGTGATCTCCTTTTTCTACATTAGAAAATAGTGTTTATATGAATAAGAATTGATCTAAACACACAACGTGTTGACATCTCCCAATTCCTCAGAGATGGTAACGACGTCGCTTACTACCGAATATAACTGATCAAAGAACACTGGCTCCAATCAACTAAGATAATGCTCCCCATCTTGCAATGGGTATTGTAGCGCCTTCACTATTTAACACTACAGTTTTATTTCATTTGTTTGTAGCTCATATTATAACCTACATAGCTACAGGAATATTTTCGATAGAAAACCATCAACAACAAGTAATAAATCTATCATACCTCATTTGTGAGCGTTTCGCGTCGTTTGCCGGTCTGGTCGACAATCTCCGCCTTCAGTGCTCCTCGTATACCGCCTTTTTCAACCTCGTAAACAGTACCAAATCCGCCGGAACCAATTTTTCGAATTACCTATGCCAAAATGATTGGAAATTTAAGCTTGTTACTTAATTGAAGTGGGTAGAGATGGTTATCTGTCAACGATGTACACGAGATGTATGTTGTTAGCTTTCGGGCAAGTTACGAATGTCGACATTCATTGCACATAGCGGTACTGTGACAGCGTTTCATTCTCTTACAACCGTAATCATTTGTATGGTTAGGGGGATGAGAGAGTGAAATGGGTGCATGTGCAGCTGAAGGAACTCAGTCGAATGGGAACGCCTAGTATTGTAGCATTGTCAGTTACCCACCACTTCTCTACAACTTTTGTGAAAGAATCCTTTTATGAGGACACATCGTCCGAAATCATCTGTAAATTCCTCTCTACACTATGAGCTACACATGGCGAACATACTACTCTTTGTCGTCTTATGTCTATAAGACAACTAAATTGCATAGTTGAGCTTTTATTATAATTATATCTAAACAATATATGCAATCCATTGAGCTATAGTAGTTGTTCACCATCAGATTCACGTATAATAATTGAATGATCAAACAAAATTTCCAAAAGAAAAAATACCTTCCAATCGTATATCATGGAGCCGCGTTTTATGTCACATTTGGGGATTGATGACGATGTTGACATAGCTGCTGAATAAAGAAGCTAAGTGTGAACAAAACTCAACCCAAAAGAAGTAGAGACAATGATGAAAATTTGAGCAAGTAGTGAAAAAAAAAAACAAAAACGGGCTAAGAGAATCTGAAAAACTCGTTGCTTGCTAATGTTGAAGACATTAGAATTGAACGTCACTGTTTGATAAATTCAGAAATAAATGAAAACTTCCTTAGACTTTATCAACGTTATCAGTCAGGGCAATGTTTATTGTCGTGACTATTTAATCAGAAGAAATCACCAGGTTTTCTCATTTTAGATGGAGAAAACGAATATATGGCTGCATATTGATTTACTTGAGCATTAGATCCATAATCGGTAGTGCGCTCGACTACGTTTAATTGGATAACTTAACTTAACAGTGCTTCTGTAGGGTTTTTGTCTTCGTTTAGTAGGCTTTCTTCAGTTTTGTAAGCGGATAATTATGAGCATGAGCGCTAAGCCCTCTTGAACCTGAGTATGCTCCTCTGGCATACTCAGTGCTTTCAAAATCTTTGTGAGTCGACTGTAATTTTATTGGGAAGTAAGTCAAGACTTCTTTTTTTTTCGAGAAAACAAAAAGGGTCACCTCTTCTTTACCATTCTTAGTGGTACAGCGCGCTAAGAGATTCTCTTTAGACAAAAAACAAGCACAGCTTTGAAATAGTTTAGATTCAAGCTATCGACTGATTATTTGAAGCTGATGGTCTAATGCCAATGTTGTAAAATTCATTTACATACCAGTGCAAAACTATGTGCGTCGCAAGTGAAATGCAATCTCAATCAAGAAGGTTTTTCGAAAGATAAGAAAGCCTATCAACTTTCTTGATACTTGTGCTATCGTATAATTACTAAATTTTTCAAGAAAAAACTTTGTTCAGCGCAAAATGATTGAAAGTGGGATGAGATTTTATTTCAACACTGAGAACGTGGAAGCGTAATATAAAGGCTATTCAAAGAGATGATGTACCCTGCAAATTCTTTAGATTCATGCTATCAAATGGTTATGAGAATATCTAGAGAGAGAAAAAACTACGTGTTTCTTTTGAATGTGGGTGTGGATAGGAGAAAAGCACGCAAAACTGTAACTGGTCGGACTAAGCTTTCATAGAGTTCGCGTCAGATAGTTTGACGAGTGTTTCTGGAAAAAAAACCAGTTTTTTTCTAACCAACACTCTTCTGGTCGCCGTAGACAGATTATCATCAAAGGCACTTATAAAAACGTTTTTCTAGTGGAAAGACTGCCCAGTTTTCAGATCAGGTCTATTATGTTTTTATGGGCAGCCGTATAAGGCCGCAGGTGGTTTTACTGAAGTTATTGGTGAGGTTAGAAGTGAAAGAAGTACAATAGATTGTGCCAAAGCCATTCGATTATAAAGAAATGGACAAAACACCTGACTTAGTGCCCATGTCCAGTGACAAATGCTGCCTTGACAAATGACGTTTAAGGAGCAATAAGCAGGATGATATAATTAATTACAGTCCTAAAAGACTAGAACAGGGTATTTTTTTCAATTCTGTGAGGGTTACAGCTCGTGAATTACACTGATAATGGAAAATTTTGAGAGAGATATCGATGTAGTGTGCAAAACTATTCCTGGCAAACTATCCATTACACTTTAATTTACCATCATGGTGATGACTTTGAGGTGTATGTAACGAGATTATATCAATTTTGTGAGATTACGCATCAACATCAAGCTATGGCGAAGTCGATGTCGAAGCGTTCTATATGGATCTCGGAAAATTTCCCAGATAAGATCATACATTCCTTTGAGTCATAGTTGCAGATTTTGACGCGAAAATAGTACCTAGAAGAATGTCTGAAGATAGTCGCATTGGGATCCATGGACTAGAGTGGATTGAACAGGGTGAGAGGTCATCTGAGTTTATCATGACGACCCAATCCATCCATGGTAACTCACAATTTCATAAGCCTCACTCTCAACGATGGATGTGGGAGTCTTCCAGTGGAGAGTGCTATAACGAAAGAGACCACATCTCAGTAGATCGAAGTTTTTGACCGATGTCGCTGTTGTTCTTAAATTCTATACTGAATCAGCACCATCACCTTCTTCGCTCAACATTCCGTTTTCGTGAAAAGAAGAGAAAGCTGAGATGTTCAAACAACGAAGTCCCAGAACTGCCATAAAATGGGATGTATTCAATCATTAGTCGGCTGCTGGAGGATACCGTTGCCTACAACATCGACAAAGAATACGGCTCATTAAATATCTTCACATGAGCGCTGTAAAAGCCGACAGTCCTAAAGTCACGAAGGGGCTCTTGTCGTCTTCGCAGACAGCCGAGCTGATACGTTAGATTGGAATCGCATGAGCTACAGGTGACCGAAAATATACTTCCGACCATGCGAAGCGTTGCAGAGAAGCGATAAGAAAAGGCCTCAAAGAAGGAAGGGCAGCAGTTATGACACAAGCTGCAGAAGCTGGTCTTATAATTGGCAAAGCCCAGCGAGGCTTCGCCAATTATAAGACCAAGGTGATCGCATTCCGATGCCTTGGCGGTACACTCACGTTTCCAGAAGAAATATAAAGAGAATCATTTACCATTACTACTTGGATCTCTTCGCTAGAAATGCCTTCTTACCGACATATAAATTAAAAGAGGATGAATATGTCGTTTCACCGGTCCTGCCTTTCGAAATCCGAACTGCCATATCGTCGGTGAAGAACAAAACAACATACGGTCAGGACAGGATTAGACCAGAACACCTGAAGAACCTACCGTCAGTTCTCATCAACACCATGGCTCAACTCCTCACGCTACCTGTCAGATAGCAAGGTTCCAATTGATGGAAAACCATCAAGATCGTATTGCTGTTCAAGAATGGAGACTTTCACGACATAGGCAACTATCGCCTAATCTGCCTGCTGTCCGCTGTTTATAAACACTTTACTCAAGTCATCCTGAACAGTATTGACGGAGCACTGAGCGAAGGATAGTTCTGCGAACAAGCTGGGTTTTGGAATGGATTTCATACTATAGAACACATCCACACGATCACAAGATCATTGAAGTATGAAAAGAGTACAAACAACCACTTTGTCCCACTTTCATCAATCTGATAAAGCCTTTGATTCACTGGAAACAGAAACAGTTGACGAGGCTCTGAATAACGAGGGCGTCCTTACTCGGTACATAATGATCCTTCGTGAAGTGCACAAAGATTTTACGATTAAATTATCTTCATTTGATCTTTTCTCTATTCAGGCTATCCTCGAGATTGCATGGAGACTCTGTCGACCAGTCTTCTATTCCGTTCAAAGAGAAGACAAAAAACGAAATAAGTTTTAAAAGTGCTGGGATTCATACAGTGAAAAACAAACACTGTCATGATGGGTCAGCTCAGCTATTCAGGTTTTTCAAACCTGTCATCGGAAGAGTGATACGTAAGGTATTCTACATAACGTGAAACAGAGGTAAACAAAATTACATTAGCGACCAGCCATTTGCAGGGTGGATGGGTGACGCACTGAAATCAGTATTGATTTAGTAACCAATGATCAATTATAGCGCAATTTTTTCTGCTGTTCTATGGATAGCTTCTTATGAGGAGTTTTGAGGTCGTTGATCGGAGTAAGTTCTTTGCCTCTTTTGAATGAGCTTTGCACGAAATTTTCAAGATAGAATTCATTGAAACAGAGAAAATTTCAGCGGTTTCGCCTTCTTCAAAGCTTGGGATAAGAGTATTTCATTAAACTCTTATCGTGGAAACCACCGGCTAGAGTAAATTTTTTTTACTCTAGAACCAAGTTCGCGCTTTGAAAAAACCATCGCAATGTGCTGTGAGAGAGAAAGCTAAATTGCATTCCACCCTTGCAGTTTTCTTCACACATTAGAGATTTATGTATATCAAAAGCATATGACCATGTAGAAGAAATCTTTTTGTGCCAGAATATTTGGAAAAATTGCGGAAGTTTTATTTGGGAGAGAAGAAGAGTTCTTCAACAAAGGGCGAAAATCGCACTCGGAGCAACGGTGTGAACTGCCGCCCTAGGGAACACGATTTTCATTGACTATGAAATCTTCTCTCTACTTTTGGAAAAACCTCCGACTTTCACGTTACTTTAGAATTGTAGAAGAAGCTTTGTTCTATCACTCTCTAGGCACTGGACTCTTGATTTCATTCTATACTACCCACTGAACCTGGTATGTAGTTCAAACAACGGGCTGACTACTTCAAGTGCAAAACCTTATCCTCACTCTAAAACCATTCTGTAAGGACCTTTCTCAAAACGTGCGTTTAGTTTCAAAACTACCAAAAGTCATACCATCAAATGGTTGATGAATTGGTATTGAAAACCTAATGAAAAGCCAATTACATACCTCAGAGAACAAAAAGTGCACGCCGATTGTAAAACGTTCTCTTTTTCGTTGCTACAACGCAGTAACTTCCTTTTTTTCAAAACATAGCTTAGTATCAGTATCAGAGGCGACATTGTTCAGGCTATCATACAGGCACCAAACCTCTAATAAAAAAGCTCTGTCTGACGAAAAAGGAAAACACAGCGCAAAGTTTGTTGTAACCCCTATTGTCAAAACAAATTTTTTTTCGTTGCTACGGCGCATATAGAAGCCTTTTCAGAAGCCAAGCTTAGTGTTGTAATCTCGATTATTTTAGCTATCGAACGACTGCTAAGAGTCTAATGAGAAATCTGTGCCTGACCATGAAAGCATAAAGGGGCAAGTGTACCGTTTTGGTAGAGTTGGTTCCAAAAGGCTTACTGTAATGCAAGGACAAAGACGTATCAGAAAATGCACACTGCAACGTTGACTTTAGAATTAACCGGAAAATCGGCTTTGGAGATGACAAATGTTAGCGACGTTTTCCTGCTGCTTAAGATAAAAATTAAATGCTTTGATTGAAGCTGTTTAAGCAAATATTTGGAAGACTGACACAGTCAGCTGTTGAAGAATTTGCTAGAAAACTTCTAATTTCATAAGTAATCCAGTTATCCCACAGTTTTTGGAGAAAATGATGCCACAAGAATTCTATAACGATAAAAGAATTACCACTTTGAGCCGTGTCTTCTGTGCAACCAGGATGCAGGATGTTTCTCGACGGCGTTTTGACGCATGAAAAGATCGTCTATGATGACCTGCGACGATTGACACAATGACATAGAAGCGTTGCAAAACCAAAACAGTCCAAAAGTTTATTTGTACCAAAATAAGATGAGACTGACCTCTTAATGGTTTAATACCGGCCCAGTCTACCAAATTTTCGTGGACCGGGGTGAAATTCTTAAGGTGAAGAGATGTTTAAAACATCGGCCATGGGGTGCCCAAGACTTCGACGGCTGCACCCCGCATTAGTCAGCAGAAAGGCAGCAGTGCTTTTTTTCCATCAACGGCAAGACGTTGAATAACTCAGAACAGAAGACAAAGCGAAGCGCTGTACAACTGCGATGCAAACGTTCAAAGAGCTGAGTTATAGAACTTACCCTTACCACTCATAGACTCCAAATCTTTTGCCCACCGACACCACTTTTCCCTTTTACTAGAAAGTTCCTACACCGAAATACTTTGGAAATCAAGCCTCCTTCACTGACATCATTACCTCCAAAAGTTTAGAATTTTTGCATTTGTTCCAGGAAAACTCTATTCATGCTAATAAAATATGAAGATTCTTATTGTTTATATCGTGATTAGGAAAGCTTATTCGGATCCAAGATATGCGATTGCGAGATAACAGTGCTGCAATTGTGAAGTATTTTGAATAATCTTATTGTTTAGTGCTACAGAAGGTATTGAGCGATTCTGTCCAGTGGTAAGATATGAAACTAACCTTAAACTTGAGATGTTCAGGTTTCAAGTAACCTGGGAAAGAAATATCTTCTCACAATTATAAATTCAATAGGAAAATGTGAGAGCCTTTTTGGAGGGCCATTGCCAAACTGACGTGTGGTGTTACAGCATGACAAGACTGAATGCAAAAAAACAGTGGTCGAACAAATGGATTTCATCATGATTTTTAAAGTACGACTTTCATACACCCATTAATTTCGATGACTCGCTTACAGCGATACACTGTTTTGTCTCCACAGTTGCACATGAAACTTTACAGAGCTCAAATCACACAAAAGGAATTCATACTGACACTGTGAGTCTTTCAAAAAACAGAGCACCCGCAAAGTCAGTCAGAAAATGTTTCTGTTAATGCTCTGGACTAAAGCTTCAGCTTGAGAAAAGCATCTGTGGAATGCCAGTGCACGCCTGTTGAAAGGTGACGATAAAACCACTATAAGCATAATTGTTTGCATACGGGTTTTTTTGATCAGGAGGGAGCAAATAAAGAAACCTCACTAGGGAAGAACGTTTCATAAGAGTATCAATAACCAATCGAAAGCTGAGACATGTGACTTCGGCGATTTTTTCAAAACATCTCTTAGCGATGTATTATTCGAGATAAAATCATGTATCATAAAATCACGTGTTTTTCTAATTATCTCGCTTATATTTTACTGGCAAAACTCCTTCCTTACAGTGCTAGTACCCATACTGTAGCACAAGCTTCAAGAAAAACTTAAAATTTTGCTTGCTTTTCAAAAAGCCGTATTAATCTTGATTTCCTCTGAGTTTTAAATTTGTACTTTTAACCTCGATAGGCAGAGCTTTTATTCAGACAATTTGTAATCATCTAATAGTGCAATGCTTTCTGATCCTAATGATATGCCCAATTTTGTAAAAATACTTTTTTTTACAGAAAAATGAGATCGAATTGAACATTTTTGGCTACGATGCTCACCGACTAATCGACAAGGCGAGGGCCGTGGCAGGGAGCGTGGCAGGGGTTGGGCAAGGCAGAACGATCGATATCGTTTTTCAGTTGGGAATTTTTTCTCTTCCTTCGAAAAAACCCCATATAAAATGATTGGCTAAGATGCTACGAAAATTTCTCTACATAATGATATGCTTTTCGACTCCAAGGGGGTCATACACGTGATATAAATAAAGCGAAAAGCGAGTGTGAAACATAATTTTCGATCTGGATAGTGCAACTTTATGAAGAAGCGATTTTGGAAACCGACGAGGAGAGGCTGTAGCTTCAGGTCTCAGCTCTCGAGTGGTTATCAGTAGTCCTTTGTAAACTTCCTCCCCCGCGAATGAGATCGTCTTATCGTTTCTTTCCTAATAATAAGAAAGAACCTTGCATATTCACCTACATTACGCGACATATGATAAAAATATAGTTTGACGTTTGCTGCACTCGTTGAGAAGTATTATGATTACCATTTCCGTCCAGTAAAAGGGAAGTCGCCTTTTTAATTATATACTGAGTATTAACGAGAAAGACCAGCTGGATGCGTATGTATAACTTCAGCATAAACGAAAACCAGAGCATTGGCGTACAATACACGTTTAATTTCATTGTTCATTTATAACACTTAGACTACTCTTTGTATCTGTTGAAGCACTCGGTGGCACGTTTCTCTTTTACTAGTAAAATCACATACACCCTGGGAACATCCGCATGATCCATTGCCATTACTTCTCTGACATCAAACAACACAACATTTTCTATATCTTGAGAAAGTATATCCCTATTAAGAAAATATAAAAATATAAAGAAAATGGAAAATAGAAAAAAAAACGAAAAAATAGAAAAGAAAACTATCACTTGTATCACCTGTCGTCCCGTTCATCGTCGATTGAATCAAGCAGGTACCAGCAACACTTATATTTTTCCCTATCGCTTGCAAAAGTAGCTCAGTGGGTCCTCTTTTTAGGGATTCGCTGAGCATCATATTTTTCTTCTATAGCTTTCGTGAAGAAATCGGGCTAACGGCTTGGTGGTCTTCCTGCAGAGAGCTTAATGTCCCGAGGAATCCAGTCGGTAACGGGTCTCGTCCATCGGTTGACGTTGAAACTCATCACGTGTGCTGCCCACCTTATTTTCGATATCCTGGCATGTGAAACGTTCTTTTAGGTACTACTTTCGCGTAAAAATCTCCGATAATGACTTTAAAAAATGTATGATCTTCTCTGAGGAGTTTTTTAAGGTCCATATAAAACGCTCCGATATCGTGTTCGTCATAGCTTGATATTGGTGCGTAAGCAATGAAGGTGGTCAATTTGGCATTGAACCATACGTTTAAACCGTAATCGTCTAACACGGGCTGTTAATTGTTCAAATGAATCGATGTTCACAGTCAAATATAATTTGACGAGGACGCCAACGCCGCTGATACCTTTGCTATCGCACGTTCCAAAGTGCAGTTCTTCTCTGGTGTCATAAACAGCGTGAAAAGGAGGGCGCCTTTTCGCCTCAGCTAGGCCAATGAGGTCGAACCTTATCCTTTTTGCTTCAATCAGCAGATCTCCTACATCGAATTCGTGAGCAAGGGCTTTTGCACTGCAGGTACAGATCGTATTTTAGTACGTTTTGATCTTGGCAGCCTAGTTTGGCCCTGAGATATTAGCAGCCCCTCCGTACTCGTCCTACCTGGTGCTGCCGCTCCAGAAGCTCTTTCGGGGTCACGGAATGAGGCCCATTTTTGTTACTGTTTTTGTAATTTTGATAACCAGTGTATAGCTTGCCAGCTCTAGTCGTGGAGGCTGGATATCCACAAGTAGCTTGCTAGTCGCTCTCGGAGGAGCGGGAGGAGCTTATTTGTTGGAGACGACTCCTAACCGCCTAACATGCGCTTCTCGGCTGCTTGATTGCAGGCTTCTAGCCGATTTGACTCGTAGAAATAGTGTTTTTGTCACATCGGCGCCGCAGAAGCAGTGAGCTCATCCCCTAAATCCAATTGCGTTCCTGGGAAGCACACGGTCGCTTTTGGTTCGCGTTTATTTCCCTATCACCCACCTGGGAACACGCCACGTGCCCTCGCGACTGACCGAGAGGGATTCCTCGAAGAGGGGACCTGTTCATTCGAGTACACAAAATTTGCAAATAGGACAACGTCGCTGGCATAAAAAAATTATTCTACAATCATTCGCTGTTTTATAGGTACCCTAAAATCTCCTAGATAAGGGCGGCGCATAGATAACAGAGGTCTGTACTGGAAACTAGGCGTCTGCGTACACTTGTCGATGTAAATTGGTAGTCGGGCATGAGACTTGACATCAGAAAAACTGCTCAGAGGCAGGCATATGACTTTTAGAAAATTGCTAAAAAAGTGTGTTTTTTTTCAAGACTTGATGTTCATTTTCTGATAAGCTTTTTCTTGGTCGTTCGTGATTAGACATTGAAGTCTTCAACGAAATTGTGAAACGATTTCCTGTTAAGATGACATGCTTAAACTCGTTGTATAACTCATCTATATAACTCTCTCATCGGTTGCGCAGGTTGATGAGTTTCATTCGATAATACTGACTTTCTTTCACGACGTAGTGGGATCTGAAAATTTCCAGGTGCGCTGAAGAATTTGAAATATGTGATTAGCTAGGAGAAGCTGGAGGTTCCAAAATTTTGCAGCAGAAACATTGCTTCACCAAAAACAGGAGTTTCGCCGTCCAATTGCCTTATTTCGGTCTTCCTAAATTTGGTCTCATGCAGCGCGATCACATAGGATTGAGTGTCTAGCAGCCTTAAGATGTATTTAAGGCTCTTTTAATGACTCTTATAATGTTAGAGATGAAATACAAGGGCCGTCCTAATTGGAATGTCTAAGGCGCGATCGTCTTGTCCTTTTCCAACGGCATCCCTTTGAATTCGAAACTCAATTTTCTTCTAGCGGTAGTCTCATCATCTGACATCACAGGCTTGGGGTGTTGAAGCTGAAATATGCTGATTCAGCTGTTTTTGTCTCAACGAGTCTCAAGATCAGCCTTACGTTTCTCGTCGTCACCACACCAGGCAGTCGCTGGCCTCTGTAGATTAGAAGGAGAGTATTACTTTACGCTAGAAGCTATCAAAAAGGCGGTGGGTCTTGGTATAATTTACTCCTTACTGGGTTCTACAGATGGGACGCCGGACGCCTTCTCAGCATAGAACGCTCTGCTAGAAAGATTATTACCTTCTTGTACTTATCAGTGCGTCCCCAGGAAGACCTCCCAGCCGCGACGTTGTTTCAAGCCGCACGAGAAGTGGATACACACATAATTCTATCCATATTACATACCTACTTATATATATATATATATATATATATAATATGTGCCTATATTTATATTGTGCAAAAAACCTATGCGATCGTGGCTACGAGTGTGCATGATCACTGCCCAGTGGTCTCCCACTCGGGCAACTTAGTGAAAGTCTTGAAAAGTGGTAAGTATGTCGAAAGCACTTTTTGAACTTGACGCAATCAACATCTGGGCCTGGGTTTTCTAATTGAATAATGGCGGTGTTTGACTAACTGGAATGTGGACAACCTAATTTTTCCATGTTCTGAAAGATGTGGAACTACCGAAATGTTAGGCGTTCAAATAAGTATTGTCATAAAACCTCGTTGTTCGCTTGAGAAGGAAATAGGGAATAACAACAAACATTTGTGCATTGCAGGGCACGTCTAAGCAGTACATTGTATTCGTCCAGCTATACATGACAAAGTGAAAAATTATCACTGTTAGTCAAAGGAATATCACAAAGCGAATGACTTTATGCGGGAATAAACTTTGTGATGGCTACTTTCTAAAGTAAAAGTACTTTGTTGAAGACGACAAAGTGGTTTCATCGCAAATGACACTGATACTCCTCAGAAGTGTCGCACTAGAAGTAAATTCAATATATTATACAGCATCAATAGGAAGACATTGAAACTTCCATCCTACAAGTCTTTTTGTCCATCGCTTAATTCCTTTTCGGTGCCCAATTTCTTGATGTAGTAATGATGAAAAATGGCCGCCATCTTTTCAATGATATGGTTGATCCTCTGAGCAACCCAGGCGAGCACAAATCTAGATATTAGTTGATTAAGTACAAAAAGGGTCATCCACAAGCGTTTATCTTGAAGCAATTGAAATGCATCTCCAAATAGTCTTTCAACAAATTCCATGATTATGCAAGGACAATTATGTCAAAGCACACTATCCATGGCGGCAAGGGATAAATTCTAAAACTCCACATATCTTTCGTTTCGTCTGTTTTTCTAGACCTCACTTAGAACCATATATGATCTAGTGACACATTTTGAGCTTTAAATGTTGTGTGTTATGGCATTTATACAATGCAAGTCACAACGTCTTTCAGCATTACCGCTTCGTCAGTTCCACGATACAATTCGGTTCAGTCAGTTGCGTCAAATGGTATCCCCTACAGAGCGAAACTGACTGAACCGAAATGCACCGTGCAACTGTCAATTTTTTGGAAGGGTATGATAAAACAGGACACGGTTCAGTAGTATTATTCGAAGAAGTGACGTTGCCAAAGAAGTTTTCATATATGTTCCATAATTTTTTACGTAAGTTTGAGCTGATTTTTTCTTGGCATCTTTCAGTAAGTTAATAGTAATGTTTTTACAATGATGGCTTTTATGGTAAAGTACGCAATGCCATTGTGAGTGTCTGCAGAATTTATTCGGTTGTCATATTTCGGCTAGACAAGTTTGAAAGGTATTCATTCCAAAACGCTGGCTGCTTATTGACAGTGTCGCAGGAGTTGATATTCGCCATTATAACGCTTAGACATTTTTTTTGGATTACCATCGTCTTACTTGGTTTAGTTGACACTGTAGATGAGTGTAGTGCGGTTTCGAATCATATTTGAGGAATCGTATGTGATCATGGACAGTGAACACCTCTTGTGGACATTCTAACAACAATCTCGAGCCAATTTTTTCTTTCTTTCTTTCGATCAATTTGTCCTCATCGTTGTACCAGATTAGTATACCCTGAAATTGTATAGAACAGCAATAATTATGATGGTAGTGTGAATGAGGAATATGCGCATTTACCGTCATAAATTCGACAGTCATGATATAAGAGATGTGGGGCGCTAATGACGACGATCCCGCCAAAATAGCGAGTAAGCCACAAGCGGAACTTACCGCAGCAACCGCGAAAAGGTTTGAAACCTACTTACAGACTATATATTGAATGTTCTGAAAGGGATGGATCAAATGACAGTCAACTGGAAGGTAATATCAACAAAGTGTTTGGAAATATGGGTGAGAAAAGTGCAGTTTTCAAAGAACACTGCTTGAGATCTCAATAAATTCGAGTTCTATAATGGCTTCCTTGAATTTTATGCTTCAAGCCTTTGCGTATGAACTTTATCCAAATGTCACATATTTTGAAAAACCTTTTTTTCAGTCATATGTTGAAACACGAAGCAATAAAGAGGCTTTACAAGAGATGCAGTGATTCACTGTGTCTTTATAAAAATTATATTTTGTTGGACAAAGTCCTCTACCGTATTTTCTTCTGAACCATCAAATAAAAATCATACTATGTTCTTTTAATTGATAATATACGAGTTGACTCCACCGTGACAAGTTAGACTACAAAAATGTTGTTTTTATTACCTATGATTGTCTCACGTTTGTCACTTTTTTTCAAAATGAAGCTGTGGTCACCAAGAACGCCTAAGAGAAGTGGGACTCAATTATTTTTAACCAGACACATTTTTCTTGGATCTGGATTATGAGTGATGAGATATGTGAATTTTGGACCATATATATTCTTTGAGAATTGGCTGTTTTTTCGAGGTTTGTTGCGTAACATATCGTTCGTGGCTACATTTCGGCTCACGCACCTCTTGACAGTGTCACCATCATCAGAGCCTTCTTTCCTAGACACTCGCCCTATTACAGAGGTAGAGCGACGATAAATATTACGAAATCCAGCCGCGAACGAAATGTATTCAAAGAGACCTCGAAGAGACGGTTACAAACATTTTCAATGACTAAATAGACGTGTTTCTGCCGATAGCCCCAAAAAATCGACTGAAAGGTGGTATAAAGTGCGCACTAGCCGTAAGGTATCGTCTGCAGGTACGCTGGTAGCTGACGTTTATTTCACTTGACGAGAGCATACTGTACTTCTTCGTCCTGTCTCTATAATGATGGGCGAGTGATCGAAAAAGACTCTAATGTGGACATGATCACCGAAACACCTGCAAGCCGAAATGTGGCTACGAACGAGAAGTAGCACAACGAACCTCGAGTAGACGGCTGCAAACATTCTCAGAGATGCTTTTGTCCAGGTTTTCAACGCAGCCGATCAAAAGGCAATATTTTTTTTTGCATCATAGTCTCGTGACTGATAAATCTTTGCTTGTGTAGACTGCTTAGAATAGTTCTAAATGCTATAATTATCTACATTCGAAAATGAAGAGTGACACACGAAAGCGGTCGCTCACTCAGAGAATCGTTCACTTACTTTTCAATTATAGATCTGGTGTAGACGGGAAACGTCATTGTAGATAACGGAAATGTGGATGTGTAGCTCTATTGCGAACCTTTTTTATGCGATTATCATGGCTATCACGCCAACAATAAGGACCTAGAAAATACTCGGCTTATATGTCCAATTAAATACTATGCCATAACTTCAAAACAAAGATTCGTATGTATCATGCCTCACAATGAGAAATTCCATTCAATTTTGTGATAGTTAAGGATTGACATATAGGCACAGCACGCAGTTAGACTGTAAAGAAACAAAAGACAATAAATTTCATGAAGTAGGATGCTTTCTCGAAGTTGTAAGGTTATCGCACGCAATTCTATAGGTAATAATGAGCTTTTTGTCATACGGATAATTGGTGAGATTGGCGAGGTTGTGGAATCAATAGTCAGAACACCGGGTTGAAATTTCTCCAGGGTGCGGAGTACAACGTCCGTGGTCTTCTCGTGGACAATGTGCAGACGCTCAACATCTGCAAATTTATGTAGTGTGCTTATCGTTGGGGTTTAAAATATGAATAGAAATACTCATTTAGAAGCAAACACATTTGAGATAGTAATTGAACAGGGAACTACACCAATCGATCTAAGCACAATATAATCCAAATTTTATAAAAACAAATTTGTGCTAGCACACTCCACCTTAAATTAATTGCGCTTCCAATGGTGTAGTCCAAGAGCGGTGAAATGAACAAATCCTTTGTAGCAGTTAGCAGTACCTCACATTCATACCTTAGTGGTCAATTATTCAATGTTCTCTAAATGAGCAAGCATGTGATTGCTATTACACTATCCGCAATAGCTGACGTTTCGCTGATTTCTCCTTCTCCACTGTCTTAGTGGTCAGGTTAACGGAAATTCTACTCAGGTAAACAAATCTTTCCATAATTCCTCGTTATTTCGATATTGAGATAAAGGTAAAATATGCTCCTTTTATTGCCCAACAACTGGAAAAGGATTCTTATGTCAACAGGGCTACTTAGATGAAAAAAAAACGTTAAAGTATAATCAGCAGCAAATTTCAAACCCCTAGTTTTTCGATATGGATTAGAGAAATCATCATTTCTTGCCCTATACCTACATATAAGACAAGTCAGTGTGCAACAATGATCTTGTGACTATCGAATTTATAACGTTCCCGCTAGATTGATCATTATCTATACTAGAGATAACGAAGACAATAACAGTAATTATAGGCAATCAAAATTCTTTTATTAGAACGCCTCTTGCGGCGGTATGTTCCTATAATATGCCAAATAACGTAGAGTGCTGCGTGGAAACATTTACGTTTTCCGGGATATACATAGGTTTGATACTTATTCATTTGTTGGAAAACATGCCAACCCATTCACGAACACTCAAACAGATTGTTTACAGGATGTGCGCTCTTGCAAGCATTTAACCTGACTACGCAATGAGGAGCATCCTCGAACTCGTTGAGCAGCATGAAGAAGCACTAAACCTGCATGACGTGCCGATACGGCAGCACATATCCTTTTCTCCAAAAGTCACTAAACGGCTCAATCTTCACATCGTGTAGGAAGTACTTTGCACAAATGGTAAGGTCGCAAAGCGAACGACAGGCATCTATCCTCATCAGTGCGTTCATGTCTCAATTTGATGTCTTCGTATCAAGTCTCCGGCTACATCTTCATTGAAATATTTCAATGACTGTTCACCATGTCCCATACACAGGAAGAGATGGACGAACGTTTCAGGTTGCCACACAAGCAGTCAGAGTACATGAAACCACCCGAAAAACGCATAGAGTCATATTTTTGCGACCAAAAATAGTGTATGATATGCGAAGTTTAAAACCTCACATGTGAGTTGACCCGACTTTCCACACTTCGCGGTAGAGCATGCTACCTCTACAGCTCCATAGCTTCAACATTGCCATGACTCTTTCTGCAAAATAGTACATCAAGTGTCTCGTGTGACCATACGAAATCTGCACTAAAGCCAAAACATGATATCATTGTTATCATTCATCAACATTGTGGTCGTCTGAGAGCATGATAAAGCTTCATGGTTTTTACGGTAGAGGCTGCCATCCACTAAGTATAATGTACTCGAATTTCCGTAAAACGTTTGAGGACGAATACGTTAACAAAGTGAATATTCTATCTTGGCGTCGATGAGGAAAAGCATCAATATGGAAGCTTAATCTACAAAAGACAGTCATTTGTTGCTTTATTTCACGTATCCTGTCATCACGATATACTATGATGGCCGAGATAGCTCAATCGAGAATTTTTGATTTGAAGTTAGACGGTTAATTGAGCAATCTCAACAATGTACTCCTTGATGAACGTGTAGATCGCAGAGGTATAACATTATGGAAAACATTATGAAGAGAATACCACTTTCTTAATTATCACTCTCTAACATCAACACTGCCTTTTCTTCCTTGCATTTACGTGAAAAATCTATACGTGCGTACATTTACGCATAGAATAATAGTAATGTTATACAAAGTATGCATATATTTACTTGCTGCACTATCACTCTATAAGGATGACTATCATGTAAGAACAATCTATATTTCGAAACTATTTCTCATTTTTGATAGTAACCATTCGATAACTTGAGAAACGATGAACCTAAATAAATTCTTAGTTTCTAAATTTAATAGTAAATGTAGGTTCTTTAAGCGCTGTAAAAACGATGAACAAAAACTGCGTTTCGCTTAGAGGGTGCTTTGCGTGCTTAGCTATCTTTTATGCCTGGCCCTTACAACAAAGTTTTGATAATCGTTGATAGCTCAAAAATTGTAGATTTTTTAACTAATTTGGTTTTACTCAACGGATACTTTAGTGCACTGAAGCAAAGGACACTTTACACTCTAAGTGAACATCAAGTCTCTTGACTTTCGAAGTGGGGTTTGGTGATTGTATAGTGAATTTGTACTCTAGAGGCAATTTGTGATCAGAAAGAATAATATTTTACTAGAGGCTTTCTATAAACTTTTTTCTAGTAAAAAGAAAAGCCACGTGTTCCAAAAATTTCCACTTTCCAATGCCATGGTATCATCGAGGAAAAAATAAGGCATCTCCATTTCTTAATTCTCAATTTTTGACAATATGCAACAGTGCAAAACTGAAACGGATTTTTCCCGATGTATGTTCTTTTAAGAAGCTTTTGTGGACTGACTTTTAGCACGCAGTGGAATAAGCTTTCATGAAGCTCACAATCATTATTTTTAAGCTTTTCACTGATGTTGTTGATCTTTTGTTTAGAATATTTATTCAGAAACATTGAATTATACAACAAGCATCGTTCACTGGCAGCTCCCATCGATATTAGTACCCGTCAGCACGTATCTGCGTTGCATAGAAGTTTGCTTCCTACATTCATGAAGTTATGCGCTTTATAACAAAAAGCATCAAGTCCTAAATTAATTAGTTTCCGGTTCATAAATGTCTTCAGTATTATACGACATGGTTTTTCGACCTAAATTATGCAAATTGGCGAACCCCAAAACGGCTAACAACAAATCTCCAATGAGCAGTATTTCAAACGTTATATTTGCACTGAAAGCACATCTGAAAGCACATTGTACATTCAATTATTCAAGTAATAGGCAGCACATCCGACTTCAGAAAAAGCTTCGGTATTCTTCTGATAACAGCTGATGACGAGATTTACTAGGATCCACTCTCAGAACTGCCTGAGATACACTATGCTGAATGTGAAATCAGCACGAGGGAAATTTTTGAACTGATGATGTTCAAAATGTGTGAGCGAACCTGTATTTTCTGATTTTCTTCAGTTGCCTTTGTCTCTCTCTCCTGTTCACCGCTTGTCCCAGTCATTTGAGAAAAAATAATAAGGAAATTCAGTTACTCGGTTTATGTAAAGGTCGACTTGTGGCTGTACTTGCAGGGCGATGGACAGTTTTCGAATTGAGGAAGTGTTCAGTAGCTTTGAACGAGATTATCACTTCTTGAACGTTTTTTCTTTGTGGACTGCTATTCTCTATGAACACTGGAAACTGACGTAGGATGCAAAAGTATTACTCATTTGAGAGGAAGAATTGCACTCACTGTGAACACAGCAATACCATCTCTCTTGGCTCGTTTGTTTTTGAGCGATAATTTGACCAACCGTTTGGCAGGTGAATCATGCTCCTGAACAATCTCATAGCTACTCCTGATCGGACTGGAAAAATAGAAGCCCTGCTTGTATATATGGCAGAAACAATGAGCTTTCAAATTCTTAAAGTACTTTTTCAGACTTCATTAGGCAAAATGACGATAGTAATGGTGAAAAAAGCAATCATTGCTGATTTACTCATTACTCATTCAATACTGAGTTTTTAACAAATCCTAACTCATCTCACAATTAACAGCAAATACTGATATAGAATAATTGCTTGGAAGCGCATTATGGTAGGCTAAGCAGCATCTATCTAGCACAGCAAAAAAAAAGTTCAGCTACAAAATGATCTGTCTTTAAAATCAACATTATCACAGTCATTACTCAATAGATTCCGTGGACATAAGAGCAAAGTTCCAAAAATGCTTGATCCGTATAGTGCTGTCTCGTAACTTCACTCGATATGTTTTATTGCAGAAGTCCGCTGTACAATCAAAATAATCCATGAACTAGTTTGTTCTATTAATCGCGTTTCGAATAATTTACGTGTAATTTGATGAGTGATGTACCTTGCCAACCAATGGAAAATACAGAACTGACACCTGAAGACGGCGATTTTGATATTGAATCAGTGATGGTGATGAATCGGTGCAAGAAAAACCATCTTCACAAAGGGGCAAAAATGATAGTTATGGCTATTATGTAAAGGCGGAAGTATTTGATCTAAATTCTATCGAGAAATGAACTATTAAAATGGGGATAAATTGCATATTTCCCACTTGATTTCGGAGCAAAGTGATGCGGTCTCATCCATAGAAACATGAAACTCGATGGCAAGTGTCATGACTGGTTTTTCAAAACGATGACATTTACCGTGAAAAGGCCTGATCTAGACAAGCAGCTTTACAGCTCCAGCACTTAGATCATATATTTTGATTGCTTCACCAAAAATACCTTTTCGGTGCATGGTGATAATTACTGAGAAGAAATTTTCGGAGATGAAGACGTTGTGCCATCATCGACGCTAAATCTCATAAAAATTACTGTTATAATCGGCAAGTTTGGCTGGATTAGAGATAGCTGCGAGGGCACAACTCAAAGATGGCCGAAATGAGAAATTGTCGTTAAATCAGATGTGGTCAGCAGCAAAAGAAAAATCATTTTCTCATACAACTTTCTGCAATTCACAACCGCTTCTCACCCAGCCAGCTGGAATGATTGAAGGAGCATCGATTGTACCCAAGGGATACTACAACTTAGAGTCTAGTTGCAAAATCAACTTCCACAAAGATCACGTACCATCAGTATGTAATAAAGAGAGAATTTTTTAGATTGAAAAAGCAGCTCACTACTGATTGGTAGTGCTTTGTCTAGTTACACCAAAATCAGCCATAAAGGTGGCCCTTCCATGATCAACAACTGGCACAGTTATTACGCAAGGTCGATGGTTCAATATCGCACTCATTGCCCTATAAGCCATCCATCCCTCCGGGGTCGGTGAACTAGTACTGAACTGGACGCAGAGTTGCCTTAGAGGATAAGCAGCATTGAATTGAGAGAGCGGGAGGCCACTGTAAGTCACTGGAAATGTCAGATATGCATTCAACCACCTCAAGCGAAGCTAAAAATTGAAGAATAGTGCACTGGGTATCCGCCAGGGACTGATCAACGCGAAAGCTTCATACCTTAGCCTTTCATCTTTGTGTGAGCATTGGAGACTGGCAATGATAGATGTCGCATTTATACATAAAACTAATGAATAGTAAAAGAAGCTCATGAGTGTAATGCGAGACAGTAGTGGTTCTATTTATAGAGTTGTATTAAACCAAAAGAAAAACTCCAAGAAAAAACGTTAAAATTCAAACTTATGAAGGTAGTCCAGTGCTCCACTTGAAATCGCCTCCGAGAACAGTGACCGTCTCTTTAAATAAGTTGAGAGCATAGTATCCTTTTCATAAGTTTACAGATAATATTCACAAATGTTCCACTTCGACAGAAAAATTGGAAAAGTATACTCTACATTACAATGATGAGAATTAGCAAAGGCAAAAGATGATGAAATTTGAAGTATGCTATAAAAATAGTATTTTGTCCTATCGATCTGGCACCTGCGTCATTCCATAATGTACACAGTGAACTTCCAGCTATTAGACTCTCAAAATGAAGCACTCCGACAGAACTGAGAGGTCGAATAGCAGAAGATTTATGAGCAGAAAAAGGCACCCAAGAGAGGTTTCTTCTTTAGGTGCATGGCAACGTTTACACTGGCAAAAAACCATTGGCCATGCAACGCTTCCAAACGTTCACTTCGATTGAAAACTATCAATTTTCATGAAGCAAATATCCAGATCTGCGAAAGGATCACCGCTTCACTTCATGGCGAGCTAATCAGCAAAGGCATAATGCAATATTGATCTGAATCTGTTATAAAATAAATATATAACCAATTTCCTCAATAGCGACCCTTTTTTCACGATATATCACGACATTCTATTGTGGGGATTCCAGTGTTTCTAACACCAGACTCATTTCCCTCTATGCAAGTTCCACAAAGTCTACAAATGCTGCGGTTGTTGCTTTGACTGTTGACTGAGGATTTTATTTTCTTGAATATGACGTAAAATGATGGGTTGGCAAATCTTCTTACAATCTCGTAGGAATCTGAGTGAGGCTGTTTCGTAGAGTGTTCGTTGACTGATTGAGGCACAGTTCTGTCAAGATCTGAAACCAGAATTTTGCTTTCTAATGACGCGCATCTCTATCCACTCAGCCACATTTCGTACTCCCAGTTACTCTTTAGAGTTAGTAATTTGAACTAGGTCCACTCAACGCTTCAGCCTTAGATATCAATATATACACTTTTAAAAAACAGCGCCTTTAAAACAGTTTCTTTGGACCATTTGTTCGAAAGTCTCTGAACCCTTTTTGTCGCATTCCTTATTCTAAAGTTAAAATAGAAAGACGATCCTATGGAAATTGTTTGCCGCGTCAAGCTGAGTACTCAGCACTGGCTTTTTTACGAACCAGCCTCGTTGTAAATGGTTGATCGTGAAATGATTAAAGTCTCCGGCAGTGAACGTCAGTGAAAAGATTGATAAGCAATGGACATACTATTAAGTCTGCCCCACATGTTGCGCATTCATGAACAAATCATGATAAAGAAACCGCGTAATCGTTGAAATAAAATTAGCATGAAAAGATCAGTGAAATTTGTACGCAGTGATCGTTAAGAGTAATCATCCACCATCATCGAAAAGAATAACTCCCAGGAAAAGGGGTAATTGTTCTATTGAATTGCAATGGAGTTCTTCGAAAACGTTCTAGGAGAAGTTCTGCAATAAAGTTTTCAGAAATGCTCTAGGAAAATGCTCCATTCGAAATTAGTTAGTGCAAAGAAAAACGAGTTCTACTGAATAGGAATGAAGTTAAAAAATTTGAAACGATTTTAAAAACTAAACGGATCAGGGTAAAAGCCACACCCTCATGTAATTATGTAGAGATCTTCGAAAACCGACCGATTTTTAATCGGGCATATGAATAAGTAAAAAAAAATTCTGTAGCGAATTCACCGTTGAGAATGAATGAAAAAGACTCGAATTCTCAAAATTCTGAATTTTCTTCAAGATGGAGTAAAATGTTGGTATCTTATCCACAAAAAAGCGTAGATTTGAGAGGCTCTGTCGAGCTAACCACAAATAATGAATGGATATTGATAGCGCTACTAAACATAGAAAATATTATAGAATGACCATATCAGAGAATCCGGAATAAACCAATCACAATTCATGGGTCTCAATGCTCTGACGGGTGAAACGCGGGTTCGACTCCTGCCCGAGGTAGAGGCTTTGCATATAACTCATATTTGCTGGATATATTATTATAACATCATAACACTGTTAGAGAAACGGTGAATAAAAAATCCTGGCTACTATACAAGCTGTAAATGGAACGCTTACATTAATTATAATTCTTGCAGGTAGTGACGAAGGAATTAAGACAAATAAAACTTGAAAACCTAGTTACTAAAACGAATGGATATTATAAGGACGACGAAACGAATAGATAACATAAAATGACTATCAATCAAGTTCGGGTGAATCATCATGTAACAAGGGTCTTGATGTAATCATGGGTGAAATGCGGCCTCAAGTGCTGCTCAGAGAGGGAATGAGGCTTCTTTTAGCCATGAATCATTATATCTCAGAGCCATAACAAGGTGTTAAACCAAAACAATGAAACGCCGAGCGTATCTGTGCGAACTCGCAAGTTTGACACCTTGTATCCATAATTACAATACGCAGAGCATCTATAATCAGAATCACCTTTATTCAGTTCATATTACAGAAATAGACGTTTTCACGACCCTTTCCATGTATAAAAAGGAGTAATAACTATGAAATATATATGAAGGATAGAAGGATAAAGCTCTCGGCGCTGATCAATCTGTGAAGGAAGCAACATGTATTCGTCTTCAATTTTAAACTTCTTTTGTGATGACTGAATGCATATCTGGCCTTTACAGTGACTCGCAGTGACATACCGTTGTGCCGAGTCAGTGCTGCATATCCTCCCAGAGAACTCTGAGAGCAGTCTCGTAGCAATTTACCGACCCCGAGAGGATGGACGGCTTGGTGAGTCATGAGTGCGAGATCGAGCCATTGACTCTCGTATGCGACGCAGAGCACCTCTAACCACTGCGTCACATGAGCTCTATTATATATAATATATATATATATACATATATATAATATATATAGATATATTTATCTAATACTTAAATAAAGTACAACATACGATAACATAAAACAGTGTAGAAAAATTATGATGATAAACATTAAGTTTAAAATGATACATAGCACCAAAAAAATATGAATGTACTACAATAATAATAGATAGTAAATATCATCAAATAAGTATAAATAAATAGCAAATAACTAAATGAATAACTATTAGCAACTGATAAAATAATAGTAAATATAAGAAAGTATTAGAATTGATATGAAAAATAATATATAAATATATAATTGAAACATGGTATTACATATATAAATATATATATATATATATATATAGTACGATAAGGATAAAGGATAAAGCTCTCAT
>JAHQIW010004589.1:0-37268 GCA_019055375.1 Parelaphostrongylus tenuis | reverse complement strand
TGGTAATTTAAACACGCTCTTTTATAGACCTTACTCAGACAATGATTTATTTCTTCTTATTTATTGCTCGGCGTCAATCCCTTTATAGAGGAGTATAGCCTCAAGTGATCGCCTGAACCGACGACAGTGCTATTGATGAATCCGGGTGGGACGAAATAGGCGTCTGTATAGCACTTGGACCTTGATCGCTCAAAACATATTACTTCTTTAGGCTATTAAAACCTAAAAAAAGAGTCTAACAATTCAGCAAATGCAGCAGAGGATGCCTTCACATGCAGGTTCTTGTGAGTCTGTAACTTGCCTTGATATTAGGCTATTCTGTTTTACAGTCCACTCAGTTGAACACCATGAACGTTAGAGCCATTTGCGCCTTCTTACACGTAGTTACGTTTTGAATGCATTTCTTTATGTGCTAGTAAGCAGTAGTCTCACCCATTCTACATCGCGGTCACACCCGCTTCATAATCAGCATGAGCAACTTAGTAAGGTCAAATTCTCAATGCTTTTCTCTTCGCTCAACTCCTAGAAAAAAGACTCAACATGTCAGCTGCTTACGTTATTCGAGCACAAACGTTTCAAAGACTTACATCACCATCACTGCACAAGCTGTTTGTAAGCGTGTTATTGTGAAATACATGTCAGAAGTTTTTCTTCCGTTTCGTCACTTAGCCATCGTCTTTGTTGTTCTTATGCAGATCTTCATTACCTCGAAAATGAAATGTCTTCATGAATATTGAGTTTCCAATTGTGAAAGCGGCAAGTCATTTCGCAGGTGGATAATTATCTTCAAAGGTGAACATTTGTAGGAGTAGATTGGTGCGATCTTTCTCACTCTCTAAACATGCCTTTCGACAGGGCAGCAGTGCATTGGCGTACTCTTGAAGGAAGAGCAGTAGATTTTTTTCCAAATAAAATACCACTATTAAAAGACAAATTTTTGACATGTACTTCAAATAAGAGCTCATTCAGTCATTGCAAGCCATTAAATTTTTTGTGCTCAAATAATCTAAGCAACCGACATGTTTTGTCGTTTTTCCAGATGTGAGTTGAGTAGAGACACCACAGATGTTGTTTAAGTCCTTTGATATTTTTACACCTACTTTATTACGATCTAAAACAAAAGTCCCGATAAATGCTTAATGCGGTTTATGAGATAGATGTGATTCCGATCTGTAAAACGGATTATATCTCAAGTACAGATATATATATGATGGTGACCTCATTGTGAATGCTATTAGCCTGCGAGCGATTCTAAAATAATCAAACAACATGCGCGCTAATAGTTCATTGAACATTTCGCTTTCATTGTTCAAATACCGTATGACCATTTCAAAACATATATTTTTGAATGTTTAATGATATTACTGAAAGAGAAAACGTATTCCATATCGTGATTTCGTAAAAAAAAGCCCAAAATGATGACTTACATAAACGTTTGTGTTGAAAAACTTTTCCAGATTTTCATCACATGATGAATTATAGAAACGCGTGAGGCTGGATCCAGAGATTTGAGTCTTCTTCGAAGCTATGAAGTCTAGTGCGGAAATAATGAAGAAGATGATCATCATAGAAAACCTGATGAAAATAATTCTGTCTGCCACGGGTGACTGTGGTCAGCGATTACACTGTTTTTCATGGACTGAACCACGTACGCGGCAACAACAAACATTAGTAGAAGTTGCTTTAATGTGAAGGCTGTCACTTCAGAGTCAAGCAGTAAAGAGAAGAGATTATTCAGAACAAGCAAAACCGAAGAATAGATGTAATTCTATGCACATGATCTTTTATAACCACGTTACGGCTTCTCTTTTAATAACTCCGACTTCTTTGCTCTCAGGAACCGACGTAAGCTCTTAAGTGTAATTTTTCAGAGCATTTTTGAAACATTGATTGGAGTAAAAATTGCACTAAGGATCACAAATCATGCTGACAATTTAGTGGGTTGTAGAGGAAGATTTCACGCCGACCCACATTGATAGGTGAGCACTAAAAAGATGCATTGGAGGTTATATTCACTTATAATATGACTATGTAAAAATTAGGGATTGTTTTCCAGCCGATCAAGATGAAATCGTTCTTGTTAGTTTGATACTGAAGTTGATTGAAAAACAAAGGTAGCTGGCAAAAGTGCAATTCAGAGTTGCAGCAGAATTGATGTAATAAAAGTTATTCCAAAATAGCTACCGCTCAGGATTCTGATTACAGTATGATATAAAACTACTGTTCATAATTGATCGACTCATGCATCTTCGCGAACCTATTTTTTACCAAAACTATTAGCTTCATCGAGACTTATAATACTGAGGACTGCTACAGATACATAGAATATGAATTGGCCTGACATGGACATCGTGACATTAACCTTTACTTTTGACGACGATTAGATTTTGTTTTTTTATACGTGATTGAATATCAAGGAGAAAGTTCTGGCATAAATCTACAAGAACTCTTTATTATAACACTTTTATAGGAATGTTACCTTCATCTAACTACGTATCCAGAAGCACTGAGTATTGTCCAAAACTGTAAATCTGAGGCGGGTTTTTTTAGTATAATGTTGTAAGGTTATAACATTGTTATATGACCTGCAAAACAAAGAATTTTTGTTGTATTATATATATATATATATATATATATATATATATATAAACGTATGTATATACACGTGATATATATATATATATATATACATTTATATTCCTTGTACGGAAAAAGTTCTGCCCTCCTTCAGACAAGCCAGCATCAGCGATCAAACGAATCATCCGGAGAGCCATTGAAAGCCGTTCTTCTTTCATATCTCGTTCAGAAAGTGAACAAGAGAGGCGCAACTTCGACATTTTTGACAATGTTTCGGGTGCTTCGCTCGCTGATATCGAGTCATTGACAATTTTCGCCTCAAACGCTCCGGATTTTGTTTAATCTGGCAACGGATATTCCGAATGCTTTTAGACGCAGTGGATGGACGCTTTTTGAGAACGATTCTCAAACTTCTCGTTTCGAGCGTTTTCTTAGGACCACGCTCGAATTTTGAAATATCGCGTAATTATTATTTGAGTTCACATGTCATGTGGTCTGTTAGATGGGCTGACTTATAGAGCCCGATACACGTGTTTCAACCTTGACGGTCTCACCAGTTTGACGGTACCCTTCGTCTTTAGCCAATCCTCTTGGGCGCTCAGTCCCTTATACTAAGAGTAAGAGACGACGAACATTTTACATTGTCTGTGAAGTGAAATTATCGCCGATTAGACAGTGTTGCACACTTGACTGCTCTTGGCTGGAGCCGTCACTATATGACACCTTTCTTTTTGAGTGTTTTCTTGAGACCACGCTCAAATCTCAACATATCTCATAATTATTGCTTGGATTCACAGACCTTTCAGTCTCTACGAAACGTTTCACGGCTTCTTGCAGTAAAACTAGTTATTTTAACAATGTTGACTTCTTTCATTCCCGCCCTTTGCAACTCAACAACTGTGATGCGTTGATTTTTACGATTTATAATTCCAGGACAACTGAAAATAAGCAAAGAAATGAAAGACATTTTATACTATTGAGCAAAGAGCTCATTAAAGGTATCAAAATTCATGGAAAGATGCTATGCTTTTGCGAAAATTGTCTAAATACAAAACTGACGGTTTTTCAGCGCCCTGAATATATAGAATATATCATTGGGTAAAAAAGTTCACTCAAACAAAACTACTTCACTCTAAATGAATAAATTTTACATATGTTTACTTAAAAGCTTACGCTCACAATAAAACATTTGTTCCAAGATTCACGCTAAAAGAAATTGTGTTAACGAAAATCTCTACTTATCTTGATTAGCTGACGCGAGGTTGGTAAATTAGTCGTAGAAGTTCGGCCGACGTTTCGGCGACGAGCCTACTATATAGTCTGTAGGAGACTAATACTGCATACGCCCAGGCTCTGAAGAAGGCGGGTCTCCGAAACGTCAGCCGAACTTCTACGACCAATTTACCAACCTCGCATCAGCTAATCGAAATAAGTTTTTTCGATTTTCTTATAACAATTAATTATGCCGAGGTTTATAGAAAGTCGAACTTTTGAAAATCTCTACATTGTCTACGGGTTGCGTAAAAACTTCTGTCAATTTTGTACTTTGTTAGTCAAGTAATAATGAAAGGATCTATTATGATTTGAGCGTGGTCTTAACAAAACACTAGAAACAAGGGTGTTTTGTTAGTATTAGCACTGATATTTCTTTTATTATAACTAATCATTTTATTGAACTCTTTATGCAACTTTAGTCCAGAATCCTCTTTTGATTTGTCCATTTTCAGGTGTACCCAAGTTGTGATTCGCAGAAATCAACGTGACGCAGTATTTAATTTGCACAAGATTTTGTTTCTCATATATACCTAAGCGAATTGAGTGGTGAGCAAAAATACAACCTCAGACGAGAGTAGAACACGCATTTCATCCATACGGGGACTCGGGCCTCCCCTTGTATACTGCCAAAGCACATTTACGTCACCACTCACTCTTCATCATCTCCATGTTAGCTATCAGCCACCAACCCTTAACAGGTTTGCTCGGGTATGCGATTTCGCTTTATGAACCCACTTGAGCTGACAGTCACTGTTGGATATGATACTCGAAAGTTATATTATTCTTACTGCTTTCGCCGGTTTATGGTGTTTCGTATATACCTAAGGGAATTGAGTAGTAAGCAAAAATACGGAGCAAGTAGCGCAAACGTGCCTCGGTGGTGCAGGGTTGCTGAACAATATTTTAGTGTGCCAGTGAACAATACATTTTTTAATTAGTGCTAGTTCAAAAAATGCTAAATGGTTGCATCTCTGAGAAATAGAATGGCAAAGATATGCAGGCAATTGAGTGATCAGTTTATCCCTAACAGCAAAATTCTTCGTGTCTTCATCAATGGCAACATGATCAACGACTAGATCAGGTGTAGAAAAAAACTGTTACAGCATTCTTCCTTGTTTCTAAAATAACCAATCAAATTAATGTTCACGCATTGACGAAAAAATCCATGTCGTCTTCAAAGCAAATGAAGCTGCAATAACAAAAATGACAAATGCAGATCAGGTTTGACCGCGATTCTTCATGGACGAGTACATTCAGAAGTGTGCTATTAGGTCATCGCATAAGCTTTGACACTAGAGCACTAAACACCAAATTCATTAACTAGAATAGTTGAATTGCTCAAGAACACTATGTCAAATATGCGCACTCAGCCTGAATATTCTGCCACTTCTCAAGCAACAAATCAATACCGTTTCGTGCAGAATTTTCTGAGTCTTCTGTTGGTACCAAGTTGGTTCATAGTTGTCGCTTCATGATCGCTCAATAAAGCCTTTATCGCAATACGCTCTTTTACGACTACGAATTGGGACGCGGTGCACAGACCGTTTTTGGAAACATCAACCGTGTAAATGCTCAAGGACTTGTGTTCAGGCGAATAGCGTTTCGGCTCTTTGCTGAATTTGGCGCCGGCAATACCAACTTGAAGGATGAGCTGCGTTCCAGACATCCGCCCACTGACGAAATTGACCGACCTACGAGCTGCGAGTTGCTGGATCATCCGCCATATAGTCCGATTCATCTTCGTGGCTATCACCTCTTTCGGTGGCTCGAGCACTTCTTGAGCAGAATAAAGTTTTGAGACATCAATCATTTGCGTGCAGGATTGAGAGCTTTCATTGAATTCACGAAGCTGTATTCTATGAGTGCACATTGATTTGTTGTTTGAGAGATGGCAGGAATGTGTTCGGGCTGATGGCGCAAAATCAATAGTGTTATAAAAAAGTTTTGATTACTTCTGTTAAAGACTCAATGTTTACCATTTTAGTGCCATAACTTTTGAGAAGACCTTAAAAATCCTATTAATTTTGAATGTACTTTTCGTTTATAAGGAGATAAATAAATATTCAACCTCCATCGCTTTACAAGAATTTTTCGTAGCAGTAGGTTAGTAATCATTCAGATGTTTAAATTTTCGGTTACAGCCCTTCGCAGCCGTTTTTCTAAACACCTTTCAGAGAGCTGCAAAGTTCGAAATATAAAGAAGTTTTAGATCGCCCATCGTCTTCATTTTAATCACGCGTGTAATTCGCCGCAAGCACAAAAATCATTTGAGCGTGTAGAGAAAAGTTCGTAGTATCTGAATCAATCGCTTTACATAGAGTTTCTTTCAGAGCTGAATAAAAACTCCTAAGTAAAAAACAAGTTGTACCCCACATGTCTATGCTGTCAAGTCATCACTAAACAAACGCGAGGTTGTTCATGGACAACTTCTTTATCACAATTAGCTTGCCAGCGGATTTGACCTTGCATAAAATTTAGAATAATCAAGCTAACGGCAATATACCCGGCGATTTACTTTTATGACGCCAGCAGAAAGATTACGAAACTAGGTTTTGACTGAAATATGAACAAGAAACGGTTTTTCACAAACTAAGCAATTTTATTTGGATCTTCCACCGTGAGGTCCAACTGAACAACGTTCACATGGGTTTATTGCGCTTGTGTCACATGAAAATATCGGTGTGATATCATATGTGAAATGAAGAGTGGCCATTCATTTTATGCCTTGGAAAAGAAAAATCAAGTTTGCCGCCAGTCTGTTTCTCCATTTCCAGCGTTCTGATCTGCGCAAGATATCGTTGTGACCCAAAGGTTAATCCTTAAGGTACGGCCATAAAGATCGATGCACGCAGCGTGAATTGAGAAACGGTGTGCGATTTTCGGTGTTTGATTAGGATTTTTTTCTCTGCATTGCAGTATTTTCTGAATCTCTTTTACTAGTTTGAGACAATACAAGTTTTTCTACTCGCTCATATGCTCTTGCAGCATGTATAGCTTCTCTCAATGAAGCAAAGCTCTAGTTTAGCATGCAGCCATACTGCTATGGCATTCAATCAGATTTAGTAAGTTATACAAAGAGTATTAAGTTACAAATCCCTGAGTCTTGAAGAATTTTCGTCTTATACAGTACCTGCAGCAGTTATTCCCCCAAATAACTGCTACTTTCCTTTCACTTCTACGCTTATTTCCATCGCATATCATCAATTAGTCAATATTTCAATTCTAGATAACCAAAATAGTCAGACAATGAGTCGTAGCAGCCGTTAGTGTCTTCGGATGGAAGATGGTCCGTTTTTCGACTTACATCTGGCGACCGAACTGTGTTTTGTCAGTCAAGTACAGGCGACCTGCGGACGATTTTCAGATAGTCACCGCCTACAGCAATTCCATTCGTCTAAAGACGTTATTTGGGTCTTGCTTGTAATTTGCACCTCTCTTAGCGCTTGGTTAATCCTGGTCACAGCGTACTGCAGGTCATGTCGTTGGTATTCTTATGTAAATAGTTATTGGTCCTTACAATGTGTATCTCCTTTCATTCATCTAGAGATTTGGAGTTTGGGGAATCTTACACTTGGGCTCTCATCTAATACATCATCATGAACTGTTAACATTGCGTTACATACCGTGATTGTTGCTTCATCAATTGGTTACGTTGCAATTGTTATTTGTTATAGGTTGTTCGTTACGACGATGAATATGGTTCGCTGGTTTCAGGATCGACACTAGCCTCCATCCAATGAATAGTAAAAACCCACGTGGCAGGAATAATTAAGACATTCGAATGACCCTTAGTGCATCCAACACGCACCCACTCACAATAGGCAACAAAGCCTAACTACTTAGGTATAATCACCAATAAAACTAAGCCAATCAAAGTGCTCTCCGCTGATAAACTCATAGTACCCAAAAGCCATCACAAGTCTTATATGTGGAGAAACAACTGATACTCAATTCAATAATGATCACGTACATTAAATGCATTATCAGTTCATCGACAACATTCAATAATTTGATTATTAGTGTATTACGGGAGTTGGGATTTATGTAGAAATATAGGAAAGCATATCACTCTATCGTTCTATGTGATCATCGTTATTATATATCTATTTATTCGTACTATGAACATTATTCGTCGTTGCAATTTTTGCCGGTGTGCGCGCGACTTAATTTGCGTATTCTAGGTATTTTCTTTGTCGATTGACCTCAAGGCGAATCCATGTACCTCTCTCAAGTCCAAGGAGTCAAAATAGCTCCAGTGTGACCACGTGCAGGTGGTTCTAGGCGTGCATCTACAAAGCACAGATATGATCGTGCTCTGTTTTCCGGGGGTATCCTCCTTTACGTTCATCGATTGCATGCATGCCTATGCCGAATATTACAAGTCATTCATGGTCCGTATTTGCGAAGACGAGTCGAATACCTTTGCACACGGAAAAAATGTGTGCAATAAGCCGTAGACGTGCTTAGAAAAATCAGTCAGTAGTGCACATTTCTTGCTTGTTCTTGCTGTCACCCAACATGCCTATTCTTCAAAAGTGTGCCTTCGGAAGTGATTGCCTGAAAAAATGAGAGCCAGTTTTACCTTTCCTAAGCTTCCAAGAAACGGGGATCTTCGATCTTTCAGGCAATATTGCATGATATTGTAACAGATTACGTGAAGAGGGCAATATGAAGAGATAATTGATTAATGGCTGTGAAGGGTGCTGTCAACCGAATCTTACCCTACTCTTTGGTGACCATAGGAGGTGTTCGAAAAAACGAGAGGTTAAGGACATGAAATTGGTCGAGTTCTGCCTACTCTACATTCCGACTTTGAGTGCTGATTGTAGCACAGATCTATCTGTGATGATCAGAATATTGGTGTGCGAAAAAGACGCTTTCTTTCTCGGCATTATACAAACTACTGATTAGAATTATGTGTGTCCAAAGAAGTATTCTCAGTAATTCCCCCTTATTTGCGCCCAATTAAAATAACGTATTTTTTATTCCTCTTTGATGCTTCAGTAATTACTCAACAACTTGAGTTCTGGAAATCAAGCAATTTTATTTCTCAAGTAGAACTCATTTTATCTGTGAAAGTAACAACTAAAAATTTACTTCACACTTATGCATCTGTTGCTGTACATAGCTTTTCATCCAGACTTTAAATAGCAATTCGATAACAGTCTCAATGATTTCAGTAGTATACTTGGTATTCAAAAAAGACTATTTCGTGTGTTCTTACAATTGGAAGAATATTTCGTTTCACACTCGACTTTCACGGCACGCTGTGTGTGAATGGCGCTGCGCGTTCTACACGGTGCGGAATGCGGAACTCTAAGTTCTTTTAGTTTAACAACGCACAAAGTATCTTTCAAAAAACAAGCATTTTATTGAAATCGTAGTGATTTCCGCTATCGTTTTCTTTGCCTGTCCTTTTCTCTCTTACTTTTTTCCTTTCTAAGAGAAAACAACAGAATAACTCTGTTAGATACATAGTGTGCACGTCGTTTTCGGATCGCATGAGAAGGATTGACCTCTATGCGCATAGACACCGCGATCTAACGACATGCTGATTGAGACGGTCGTAAAATGGTTAACTTTTTATGAACTCGCATATTTCGTTTGGCCATTCTACCGCACGATAGCTAGTTTTTGGCGGTTATGAACATGCTAGTTTTTGACTATTAATGATATTTTTATTCTTCACAAGTAAAATAATGGAGTAATTTGATTATGAGATTGTGAATAGATTTTGCACTATCGCATCTAATGGTATCAGTCGAATATTACGTAGTCAATAATGTTCTTTACTAAATATGGTATGGTTCATCATGCAAATTTAATAGTCTTAGGATTGCGAAGTACCGCAATAAACGTCCTTTCTCTCTCAGCACGTCAATAGCCGCTCACTCTATACGATACCTATGGTTTACTTTGGCAGTTAGAACTGAATTAATCCCAACCACAATCAACTACCACCTAGAATTCTGATCCGAGTACTCGCTCGAAAAATTTCCTTTGTGTATTTCTGAGTGTTGAACAGAAGTTTTCTGGATTAAAGCCTAATACACCTTCTTTGTTATTGCTATCCAATGAAGGCATAAAGTTAGGCAAGAAGGTCTTATGCAACGGAATAAGCCATTGAAAAGCGTATCACATTGCACTTAGTGTCCAGGTTGACGGAGAGGTTAGGATTATTAAATAGTGGATATACAAGACGTATTTTCACTTTATTTAGCTCATCTCACAATTTTCGGATTCCAGTAGTTCAAAAATTTACTTCGTTTTTCTTCTTGAGTCGTAGAATATTGGTTGAGCACGTCTTCTTGCAATCTCGAGGATAGCCTAGCCCTATCGCTTATTGTTGACTGTGAGAGAACGTTGGGGTGGTAATCAACCCCGCGGTGCGCCGCGACGACTATCACAGTCATTCGGCCACGCTAATTTCCTCACTCTTCCCATCCTTACGGGACATACAGTAATATGAAAGGGCAGGATAAACTTTGCAACAATATATGAGTGACATATAAAATGTAGCATAATATCAGGAGGCAGAGAACGTTTACCGTGGTGTAGAGGATTATATTTCCTATCTGAGCTTATGCTATAGAGTGCTTGTTGCGTATAGAACATGATAGAATGAAAGATGGAGACTACTTGATCATTTCTCACGCCTTAACCTCGTAGTTTAGAAGGATGACTTCTACTTGATCTTGGGTTGGGGCATAGAATATCTACTTGTATTAGAACGAGAGGCCGAAACACTTTGTACATCCCATTAGTTCTTGTGCGGTTCGGAAAGCTCTAAACGAAACATTCGCTTTCTTTGAGCCTCATCATCTCTGTAATTCCTTCGAAATCCTACTAATTTGGCATTTCGCAAACGAGAGCGGTAAGTAAGAACGGTTCAAAATAGTCATTGAAAGTATCGGTAACGTCGAATTTTTCATTGTTGAGATTACGACTGATCTCTTCATGAACTTGCATAGTTGATTTCGTAGCCAATCAGTCATGAGTTCCGAATTGATGTGATCTCAAGCAATAAATGTTGCTGATGTTGATAGCATTCAATTGCTCATGGATTAAGAACTGAAAATTCTATTGAGATCGTTCAAATGCAGAGATGTTGAAGACCGATGTTACATGTGTGAGAGTTGATTAATCCACCGAATCGCATTGAATTTTGCTGAGCTGGATGTAGTTTGAAGAAATCACGAATTCTTTAAAAAGTATTTTCGAACTATTGGAAACTACTATTCAGATAGAGACGGCTACAACACTTTTGTCACTCGTTGTCTTACAAACGCCATCCATAAAGTGGATCGTTGTCACTCTCTGCTCACTTCAAAACTTAAGGTTAGTGTCATGTGTCTTCTGTCCAGTCCGACAAGATGAAGAGCAAAGCAATGAGTTATTAGGCTTTTATTGGCATAATTTTTGCTACTTAAATTACTTGACTGCGTTTCACTATGATGCTGTTATAATTCATCTTTCTTGACCTCTCTCGAGGCACTGTTTGCTCAAACCGTTCACATCAGTTTTGTATATCTTTCTCTGATGCACTTATATGGGCCTACGTGAATTTTCCGATAAAGAATCGAGATCAAAAGATAAATTAGTTTTGATGACAAAATTGTGACTTCATCGTAACTGTATGCGCGAAACGTTTCATTATTCGCTGGTTACTCTCTAACCCACATTTTGTGCCGTTTCGCTACGAAATATTTGTAATTTTGCTCGCTTTCCATGAGTCCTTTCTAATATATGGTCTATATTTGCAAAATTTTAAGTATTCATAAGGACTCATCGCATGTTGATAAACTGATAGTGATGTTTCGAGCCGAACTGATACAAAGACTCTCCTCATAAGTGAATTTCTCGTCCGTTGAACACTTCGAGCACGGCTTTTCAGTCTCGTAAATCTTGTTACCAAACATGTTTTCCCTAAAATTTGTACCTTAAAGCAACTTTTTCTTTGATAAAATTAGGCGCTCGTTGTAAGAACGAGTTATAGTTGAGTAACGGTTACTTGTACTGACACACCACAAGTGTATCACTTAAACAATTTTAAATGGCGCGCCAACTTACTTTGTTTCTTGCCATACCAGCTAAAACAACATTAGGTGATTTTTTTGTTAAAGTATGACTTCCATTTCTCAATTTTCTCTAAAAAGAGAAAGCACCCACAAAAAGTGAAACATGAAAGGTTGCATTACTATCGTACTATTAACAACTAAGAGCATTATAGTAATAAGAATGCTTATTTACGATGCTTCCCCTATATTGTCTTTGCATAATGTTCAGATTTCTTTCCAACATCTAGCTTCCGTATAAAATGCGCTGATAGGCTTTTTCAACCTTATGGAAGTTGGAACAGTTCTGCTTGGCACTCACTTCAGTTTCACATCAAAGTGTCGGTGCCAAAGTTATAGATCCTACAACCATAGAGCAAATTCGGCCTAGTTATCTGCTTTAACCATTGCGTAGTTATATTTCAAAAAAAAATCGTATTTCCAGCAAGCTCAAGAACTGGAGACCACAAAAGAAAGGAATGCGACATTAGCGATTGAAGAAATGAATTACTATATTACTACGGTTGGAGAAAAAATTCTGGGGCACTTTGACCACTTAAGGAAGCAAGTGTACCGAAGATGATACACGACTGCTTGAAGGCCTTTCACGCTGGACAAAAGCTTCCTTCAGATATTTGGTAGTTTTTCAAAAGCTTAAATCTCTGCGATTTTTACACAATATGTTTGAATTTGAAAAAGACTTTAGGTTGCGTAGTAGTAGTGAAATTAAATTCATTTTTCACACTCAATTCGCTTCATTTACTTGGCTGAAAGCTTCCATATGGCTCTTCACTAAAGTTTTACTGACCATTAGATAGCCCAAATCTCGAGAATTTTGCTGATGTAATTGGTTAATCTAAAAAGTTATTACAGAGCGCTGTAAGAGCGAAAAGGGATTACGTAACACGCCTAAAATGTCATCCACTCGTTTGAACATCACAGTGGATCACTGGTAATTATAGGCAAAGTTTATGCGTGAGAGCTATCTTTCGATTACATGAAAAAAGGAGCATCACAAACGATCCTTTAATAAAGAATTTTATATGTGAAATGTTACTGCTTCTCTTGGAATCCTTCAATTTTAATAGTAACACTACGCCCTTGAAAAAATGAGCGAGTTTGCAACCCTTATTGTGCATTTATATCTTCTGTCTTGCGAGAGCATAAGCATTTTTAACAACCAAAGACCTCTGACAGAAGTCTGAGTGAAGTTAATTGTAGTATGTAGCTGCAGTAAATGTAGGAAGAGCACGCATTCATCATTGCGAAAATTATTACGTACTCTTCCCCTATCTGCACCCATATTCGGAGAGACGCATTTTTCATTCTTTTTTGACATTTTGGCATTCGTCCGATGGCTTGAATCTCGAGAATTCGCATATCTTGTCTTTCGAAAGGCCTTTAAATTACAATGTAACAGTAAAAAAATTTTATTACACACTGAAGCATTTGCGCAAAGCAAAGCCTTTCTTCAAAAATTCAGTATTCATTCAATGGCACTATTTCCGAGAAATTTAATACTGTCTCGGGTTTTCCAAAAAATGCGTTTTAGTTCGCTGTGGTCACTGAAATTAAGATTCCATTTCGCACGTGGTGTGCATGATGGCATTGGGTCATCGCCTCTTGATAACCTCTGGATAGCTTGAATCTCAAGGATTTTGAAGCCGTGCCTACCTTTTGAAAAAATTCTCTTAACGGGCTGTAGCAACAAGAATAAAATTGTGTTGCTCCTTTGAGGTACTTTTTGCTGAGCATATCTTTTCTCTCAGACTTTCGCATCCATTTGATGGCCAACGTCCTTCTTGTAAACAAATCATCCTATTTCAATCGTTGAGATTTGCGCCATCGAATGGTCTATGAAAGTTTGAACGAGAGGCCTGTTCAACGAAAGATGCTTGAGTATGAAATAAAATCTTATTTTTACAATAATCGGATAATATACAAACCATTAGAAAAATAAGACACATTCTTTGAATTCACGAAATTCGAGATGCTGCGTAAGCACTGGAACGTTGGAGAGGGATAAAAAACGCGTTTTTCAATGTGAGTGTGGATAGGTAAAAAGTACCGAGAATACTTCTTTGGAGACGCATGTTTCTGACCAATACTTTGCATAACGCCGATGTTTTAAGTTTTTACCCTAAACACGACTTTCTCTCCACTCCCAGAATCTTTCCACTATTCGCAAGTTCTCAGTATTTCCTCATTTACGTTATTCTTCAATAACTGAATGTAATGAATGACTGATATAACTAAGCTGCAGTGTAACTTATCGATGAAGTGCTAAACAGCATGTATGATCATTTCTGATGAATTACACATTGTTTTCTAAATTCTACTTGCTATGACGACTTTTAGGTGTTGTATAAAACTAGAGAAAATCAAAACTAGAGATTTTTATTGTGATATCCTTTACACAATTTAATACCATTGATTTGTTAAAAAATTCAGTATGATTGGGTAGCAAACCATCGTTTCCCTCTATGCACGGCACATATATGTGAGCCGAAAATATATGAACGAGTAGAAATAATCGTGATCTATCAAAATAATACAGGAATTTCAAAACTTTCTAGAAATTAGAGAACAAAGGCCTTAATCAAACAACGAAAATCGCACAATGCTCGCATCGCTTTCTATAGCGGACCGTTAGGGGTTAAGAAGCATGAGATTACTCTCATGCATATCATGGGAATATTACAGTTCTATGTGCTGTTTTCCTACTGAAGACCTGGAGATTATTCGTCTTTTTTTTCACTTTATTGCAGGCCTCGGCCATGTTCAACAATACAATCGATGTTCTTGCTTTATTGCGTCATTACTGGAGAAAGCGAGCCTTCGCAGCGAGCTGCAATTGACGAAATCAACGAATTTGGAATAGAGGGCACAACAAGCAAATCTGCTGATGAAGCTGGGCGCTCAACGCTTCTCAATTCGGAAATCTTGACCTCGAAAGCAAGCCTCGATCAGGGCGTCCAACAAAATTGAACAACGAAGATTTGACTGCTGCTATGGAAGATAAACCGTCGACTCATCTCCACC
The DNA here is from genome assembly GCA_019055375.1 of Parelaphostrongylus tenuis. NCBI lineage: Eukaryota > Metazoa > Nematoda > Chromadorea > Rhabditida > Metastrongylidae > Parelaphostrongylus > Parelaphostrongylus tenuis. Next base: position 22,320 of record JAHQIW010004589.1, on the reverse strand, counting down.
CGCTCAACTTTGTCCACAAGAAGCCACGACAAAATCCGCAGGAGTCTACGACAAGCCTAAGGAAAAGTACCCGGCCTGGGTCAACCGAAAGTGCGTTTTGATGCAGCAAGAGAATGCCAGGCCGCACATTACCAGAAAGACCAAAAACAAGATTGATGAATTCGAGGGAGCCGAGGTTCTGCCGCATCCCTCCAACATTCCGGATTGCGCTCCATCCGACTTTGGCCTTTTTCGATCCGAACTCAAGACTTTTCGAAGGGTCGCAGATTTCAATCGTTTGATGAAGTTAATCAAGCAAGTCAAGAGTTTTCTGATTTGATGTCGAGGGGAGTGATGCCCCGACCAGATTCGAAACTTGGCGCGGACCGATGGCAGAAAGTCGTAGAAAACGATGGCCATTGTTTTGAAGAATAGTTATTACTGTTTTTATATGGAATTGATGCATGAATTTTCAGTTTTCACAAATGCCCCAGAACCTTATTTGCAACCTAACATACTAGGTCATTCGGTAGACTTCCAGCCGGTGCGTTAGGGGCTTAATTTAAAACAAAAACATCCTGAAACCTACAGGCTTGTGGGGCCCAAAGATGAGAACGTCTTCCCAAGACTGCAAATCTGAATGCATTCCCACATGCAAACGGATAATTTTTAAGGACATGCAAACTGCATTCTGAAGTAGTGTGGCAGGAGTTATTCGTCAGCCTTTATTAGTAGGCTCTGTTTGAACTAATGAAAGGATTATCTCTGCAGATCACTAATAACTCTAGATTTCCACTTTAACGGAAGTCATGAGCTTTTCGTATGTACGCTTAAAAACAATGCAAGCAAATGCCTTGTATGAAGCTCTATGCGATTTGGTATTACTGGTGCACGGCTGGAAAATTTATCGGTGATCGCATAAGTCATACACTGATTGACTAGGTTGCAGATGAGAAGGAACAGAAAGTTTCCTTACTTATAATCGACTGGTTTTTTGTGTAGCACTTTGTAAGTGCTACAACAAACTTTATGAAGGGCTCGAAATGTGTTCTCAGATCAAATTTCTTGGAGCGATTTCTCAGAAGAAAGTCTGATATAAAGGTGTTATTCAATTTGCCAGCCATGAGCAATTCACCGCTAATCACTACAGTGTCGGGTTTTTGTCATCTATGCAATGTGAAGTGATTTTTTCACTTTACACGCACAGTGTAACATCTTGATCGTCGATTCCTTTGTGTGTAGGTCATATACTCCCCTGCAAAGGACTGGTTCAAAGAAAAGTATTATTTTCGCAATAATGTTGCTCCGAATGCAATCCAAGTTTCCTACCACTTTGGGCATTGCGGAGGCTCTTGGCGCCCTTTTATCCATCTTATTTACCGCCCGGCTAGTGGCCACTACGCTTCTAAAAAAGAATTTGCAGGTGGGGCCATTTCACCATTATCTATAACACTAGTATTAACATTGTATCAGCAATTAGGCTATCACTGATACTTTCTTCACGTTTATATAAGAAAAGAGCAAAAATCGGAGTCGTTGTTACTATTTTTGTGCCCCTCAAACAAACCTGTAAAAATCATGCATGCCCAAGAAGATGTTTCGTACAACGTCGGTCATTCCTCCATTACTTTCGAAAATATTGGATGTTCTCCTTTTGTTTCTACGTTTTTTGTTTGTTTATTGTATTTATTTTATTTTGTTTGTTAGAGAGATTTAGATTTATTTTTTATTAATTATTTAATGATATTCCAATCGCAAAATTTTGAGGAAAAAAAATGTGTTAGGCAACTTCAATATGAGCTTGATGAGTGCTACGCTACGAATTCTTCTAGAAAGGACCAGTCAAAAGAGGAGAAGGCAGGTGAATTTATGTTGCAAATTCAAAGCGTACTGTTATCACAAAACAAAGCTGTCATTTTGGAGCAATCGAGTGCATCACATGGCTCTTTTATGTTAATTTTAAACAATCAAAACAGTGAGTGTTTGATCATTACAGAGCACGAAGCAGATCTCGTTTCGATTCCGGTTTTTTCGGACAAATAACTATGTTTAAAATCAGTACCTCCTAGAGCAACACTGAGCCTCTTATATCAACAGTTCATCTATATAACCCATTTAATTTTCCTATAATTCATGATTTTTCATATCTCACCTCATAGAATCGTCTACCCACTTTTGGAAGAAAGAACTTATTCTCATAACAGTGTTTATGAAGCTTTCATCTGCACATTCAATAAACTTGCCAATTTGGTACTACAAGGAAAAATTTCCTCACTAGTGACTTACGCTACACTGTAAGTTTAGAAAACTTTCGAATTTTGAGATTGCGTTCGGCTAGGATACAAGCTTACGTCAGTTTCAAATCATAACACCTTTATATTCGATTGGATTTTAGGACTTTGCTTAAAATTAGTACATCCAGACAGCACATTTTACTCCTTAATTTTTTAATAATCTTCCTTAATACCTTTGTAATCCTGGGATTAACCAACCGTATTCATCGTCGTAACTAACAATCTATAAACATACAATAAGTGCAACAATATCACAATATCACACCTTTCGTTTTGAGTGTTTCTCAATACTATGTTCAGATTTAGATATGCCTGATAATTATATTGTAAGCTATGCATGTGCTCTGTTGAGGGCACTCATAAAGTACAATACACGTGTTTCCGCCTCACAGTTTCGTTAATTACCCGGTGCCTTTCGTCTGGGCCAATTCCTCCTTGGGCATGACCCAAATTAACTATGAGGCATAATGAAATTTGAGCGTGGTCTTGAGAAAATACTCGAATCGAATAATCTGAATGGTGAATTTTTTCGATGGCTTCATTATCATGCTGAAATAGCAAAAAATATGGTTTCCTTCCTCATCTAGGCATTTCCAACTGATCAAACCTAATTCTTCCGATTTGTGTAACTACTGGATAGATCAAATCACAAGAGTTTATAACAATTGGGCTTTGCTAATTTAGGTCGCTTTCGACATCTGCACCTTTTCGACCTCTTGAGAAGTTAAGCTTTTTTTTCAGGTTTAAAATCACCTACTAGCTCAGATCTTGAGGATTTCATGAATGCATTTATTTTCAATACCGCTTTATTATTGCACTCTAACAGCACTAATGAAATTATGTTTCTCATCCAAACATTTTACGCTAAACAAAGATTTTCCTCCAAACCTTCAGAAATCATTCAGTAACTTATTTCTCGTCGATTCCGCTGTTTCGAAGAACTATTTGATGCGCTGTGACTTCTAGCGCTTTTTCTTGATTTTGAATCTTGTGGAATACTGGATGAGAGCGTCTCCTTGCAATCTCGAGGATAGCCTAATTGTGGTATTCCATGAGAGTCCGATGCTGGCTGCCGAAAAGTAACCACTCGGCCACAACCTCCGTCCCCTACAGCCTCACCACCGCTGAAAAACAGAGAAAGGTGACAAACTTCTCCGAAATTTACACTAAATTCGAAAGCGCATGCATTCATTACTATGGATGCTAGTTACACAGCAGCTGAGCGAATAAAGGCAATAGGTGTACATCTTACGTGAGAACTTGATATAGAACTTGCTTTGATGCTTTGAAGGAAATGCGCGGGCAATTATTTCATCCACGATTTTCAATTTACTTCGATACTCCATTGTTTTCTCAAATTTCAGAGCTATGTTTTGGAACAGCTGATTATGGAATCGCTTTGAGGTCAATCAACAAAATACCTAGAACACGCAAATTAAGTCGCGCGTACATCGGCAGAACTTGCAACGACGAATAATGTTCATAGTGCTAAAAAATAGATATGTAATAACGAACATTTCATAAAACGATAAAATGAAATGTTTTTATGTATTTCTACGTAGATCCCAACTCCTGTAGCGCGCTAATAACCCAGATAATTGAGCGTTGTCGACGAACTGATTTTGCATTCAGTAAACATGATCAATATTGACTGATTACCAGATGTTTTTTCATATAAAAGGGCTGTGATGATTTTTGGGTACTATAGTTTATCAGTGAAGAGTGCCCTGATTGGCTTAGTTTTATTGGTGATTATCCCTGAGAAATTAGGCTTTGTTGCCTAATGTGAGTGGGTGCGTGTTGGGTGCCGTAAGGGTCACCTGACTGTCTTAAGTTTCCTGCCACGTTGGTCCTTTACTATTTATTGGAAAGGACAGTGTTGATCTTAAGAACAACGAACCATATTCATCGCCGTAACGAACACCTTTAGCAAATAACAATTACAATATAACTGCATTTGAGGAAACAACAATCACGATATGTAACGCAATGCTAACAGTTCATGATGATGCATTAGATGTGAGCCCAAGTGTAAGATGCCCGAACCCCAAATCTCTAGATGAATGAGAGGAGCTACACATTGTAAGAACCAATAACTATCTACATAAGCATTATACACTACAGTACGCTGCGACTAGGATTAACGAAGCGCCAAGAGAAGTGGAAGTTACAAGCAAGACCCAAGTAGCGTCTGTAGACGAATGGGATTGCTGTAGGCGGTGATTATCTGAAAATCGTCCGCAGGTAGCCTGTACTTAATTGACAAAACACAGTTCGGTCGCCAGGTGTAAGTCGAAAAACGGGCTATCTTCCATCTGAAGACACTGACGGCCGCTGTGACTCATTGTCTGACTATTTTGGTTATCTAGAATTGAAATATTGACTAATTGATGATATGCGATTGAAATGAGCGTAGAAGTGAAAGGAAAGTAGCAGTTATTTGGGGAATAACTGCTGCAGATACTGTATAAGACGAAAATTCTTCAAGACTCTGGTATTTGTATCGTAATACTCTTTGTATAACTTATTACATTTGATTGAATGCTATAGCACTATGGCTGCATGGTAAACTAGAGCTTTGCTTCATAATCTCATAATCAAATCACTCCATTATTTTACCTGTGAAGAAAAAATATCATTAATAGTCAAAAACTAGCATGTTCATAACCGTCAAAAACTAAGTATCGTGCGGTAGAATGGCCACACGAAATATGCGAGTTCGTAAAAAGTTAACCATTTCACGACCGTCTCAATCAGCTTGTCGTTAGATCGCGGTGTCTATGCGCACAGAGGTCAATCCTTCTCATGCGATCCGAAAACGACGTGCACACTATGTATCTAACAGAGTTATTCTGTTGCTTTCTCTTAGAAAGGAAAAAAGTAAGAGAGAAAAGGACAGGAAAAGAAAACGATAGCGGAAATCATTACGATTTCAATAAAATGCTTGTTTCTTGAAAGACACTTTGTGCGTTGTTACAGCTAAAAGAATTTAGAGTTCCGCATTCGGCACCGTGTAGAACGCGCAGCGCCATTCACACGCAGCGTGACATGAAAGTCGAGTGTGAAACGAAATATTCTTCCAACTGTAAGAACAGACGAAATAGTCTTTTTTGAATACCAAATATACTACTGAAATTATTGAGACTGTTATCCAATTGCTATTGAAAGTCTGGATGAAATGCTATGTAAAGCAGCAGATGCTTAAGTGTGAAGTGAATTTTTAGTTGTTACTTTCACAGATAAAATGAATACTACTTGAGAAATAAAACCTCTAAATTTTCAGAACTCAAGTTGTTGAGTAATTACTGAAACATCAAAGAGGAATAAAAAATACGTTTTTTTTATATGGGCGCCAATAAGTGGGAATTACTGAGAATACTTCTTTGGACACACATATTTCTAATCAGTTGTTTGTATAATGCCGAGAAAGAAAGCGTCTTTTTCGCACACCAATATTCTGAACGCCATAGATAGATCTGTGCTACAATCAGCACTCAAAGTCGGAGATGTAGAGTAGGCAGAAGTCGACCATTTCATGTCCTTAACCTCACGTTTTTTCGAACACCTCCTATGGTCACCAAAGAGTAGGGTAAGATTCGGTTGACAGCACCTTTCACAGCCATTTATCAATTATCTCTTCATCATTGCCCTCTTCACGTAATCTGGTACAATATCATGCAATATTGGCTGAAAGATCGAAGATCCCCGTTTCTTGGAAGCTTAGGAAGGTCAAACTGGCTCTCATTTTCTCAGGCAATCACTTCCGAAGGCACACTTTTGAAGAATAGGTATGTTGGGTGACAGCAAGAACAAGCAAGAAATATGCATTACTAACTGATTTTTCTAAGCACGCCTGCGGCTTATTGCACACATTTTTTCCGTGTGCAAAAGTGTTCGACTCGTCTTCTCAAATACGGACCATGAATGACTTGTAATATTCAGCATAGGCATGCATGCAATCGATGAACGTAAAGGAGGATACCCCAGGGGAACAGAGCACGATCATATCTGTGCTTTGTAGATGCACGCCTAGAACCACCTGCACGTGATCACACTGGAGCTATTTTGACTCCTTGGACTTGAGAGAGGTACATGGATTCGCCTTGAGGTCAATCGACAAAGAAAATTCCTAGAATACGCAAATTAAGTCGCGCGTACACCGGCAAAAATTGCAACGACGAATAATGTTCATAGTACGAATAAATAGATATATAATAACGAAGATCTCATAGAACGATAGAGTGAAATGCTTTCCTATATTTCTACATAGATCCCAACTCCCGTAGTACACTAATAATCCAAATTATTGAATGTTGTCGATGAACTGATAATGCATTCAATGTACATGATCATTATTGAACTGAGTATCAGTTGTTTCTCCACATATAAGAGTTGTGATGACTTTTGGGTACTATGAGTTTATCAGCGGAGAGCGCTTTGATTGGCTTAGTTTTATTGGTGATTATACCTGAGAAATTAGGCTTTGTTGCCTATTGTGAGTGGGTGCGTGTTGGATGCCCTAAGGGTCACTCGAATGTCTTAATTATTCCTGCCACGTGGGTTTTTACTATTCATTGGATGGAGGGTAGTGTCGATCCTGAGACCAGCGAACCATATTCATCGTCGTAACGAACAACCATAACAAATAACAATTGCAACGTAACTGCAATTGAGGAAGCAACAATCACGGTATGTAACGCAATGTTAACAGTTCATGATGATGTATTAGATGAGAGCCCAAGTGTAAGATTCCCCAAACTCCAAATCTCTAGATGAATGAGAGGAGCTACACATTGTAAGGACCAATAACTATTCACATAAGAATAACAGCGACATGAACTACAGTACGCTGTGACCAGGATTAACCAAGCGCTAAGAGAGGTGCAAATTACAAGCAAAATCCAAGTAGCGTCCGTCGACGAATGGAATTGCTGTTGGCGGTGACTATCTACAACTCGTCCGCAGGTTTCGCCTGTACTTGATTGACAAAACACAGTTCGGTCGCCAGCTGTAAGTCGAAAAACGGACCATCTTCCATTCGAAGACACTAACGGCTGCTATGACTCATTGTCTATTTTGGTTATCTAGAATTGAAATATTGACTAACTGATGATATGCGATAGAAATAAGCGTAGAAGTGAAAGGAAAGTAGCAGTTATTTGGGGAATAACTGCTGCAGGTACTGTATAAGACGAAAATTCTTCAAGACTCAGGGATTTGTATCGTAATACTCTTTGTATAACTTACTAAATCTGATTGAATGCCATAGCACTATGGCTGCATGCGTAAACTAGAGCTTTGCTTCATTTAGAGAAGCTATACATGCTCCAAGAGCATATGAGCGAGTAGAAAAACTTGTATTGTCTCAAACTAGTAAAAGAGATTCAGAAAATACTGCAATGCAGAGAAAAAATCCTAATCAAACAACGAAAATCGCACACCACGTGCTCAATTCACGCTGCGTGCATCGATCTTTACGGCCGTACCTTATGGATTAACCTTTGGTCACAACGATATCTTGTGCAGATCAGAACGCTGGAAATGGAGAAACAGACTGGCGGCAAACTTGATTTTTCTTTTCCAAGGCATAAAATGAATGGCCACTCTTCATTTCACATATGATATCACACCGATATTTTCATGTGACACAAGCGCAAATAACCCATGTGAACGTTGTTCAGTTGGACTTCACGGTGGAAGATCCAAATAAAATTGCTTAGTTTGTGAAAACCGTTTCTTGTCATATTTCAGTCAAAACCTAGTTTCGTAATCTTTCTGCTGGCGTCATAAAAGTAAATCGCCGGGTATATTGCCTTAGCTTGATTATTCTAAATTTTATGCAAGGTCAAATCCGCTGGCAAGCTAACTGTGATAAAGAAGTTGTCCATGAACAACCTCGCGTTTGTTAGTGATGACTTGACAGCATAGACATGTGGGGTACAACTTGTTTTTTACTTAGGAGTTTTTATTCAGCTCTGAAAGAAACTCTATGTAAAGCGATTGATTCAGATACTACGAACTTTTCTCTACACGCTCAAATGTTTTTTGTGCTTGCGGCGAATTACACGCGTGATAAAAATGAAGACGATGGGCGATCTAAAACTTTTTTATATTCGAATTTTGCAGCGCTCTAAAAGGTGTTTAGAGAAACCGGCTTCATAGGGCTGTAACCAAAAATTCAAACATCTGAATGATTACTAACCTACTCCTACGAAAAATTGTTGTAAAGCGATTGAGGTTGAATATTTATTTATCTCCTTATAAACGAAAAGTACATTCAAAATTAATAGGATTTTTAAGGTCTTCTCAAAAGTTATGGCACTAAAATGGTAAACATTGAGTCTTTAACAGAAGTAATCAAAACTTTTTTATAACACTATTGATTTTGCGCCATCAGCCCGAACACATTCCTGCCATCTCTCAAACAACAAATCAATGTGCACTCATAGAACTACAGCATTCGTGAATTCAATGAAAGCTCTCAATCCTGCACGCAAATGATTGATGTCTCAAAACTTTATTCTGCTCAAGAAGTGCTCGAGCCACCGAAAGAGGTGATAGCCACGAAGATGAATCGGACTATATGGCGGATGATCCAGCAACTCGCAGCTCGTAGGTCGGTCAATTTCGTCAGTGGGCGGATGTCTGGAACGCAGCTTATCCTTCAAGCTGGTATTGCCGGCGCCAAATTCAGCAAAGAGCCGAAACGCTATTCGCCTGAACACAAGTCCTTGAGCATTTACACGGTTGATGTTTCCAAAAACGGTCTGTGCACCGCGTCCCAATTCGTAGTCGTAAAAGAGCGTATTGCGATAAAGGCTTTATTGAGCGATCATGAAGCGACAACTATGAACCAACTTGGTACCAACAGAAGACTCAGAATTCTGCACGAAACGGTATTGACTTGTTGCTTGAGAAGTGGCAGAAATATATTCAGGCTGAGTGCGCATATTTGACATAGTGTTCTTGAGCAATTCAACTATTCTAGTTAATAAATCTGGTGTTTAGTGCTCTAGTGTCAAAGCTTATGCGAAGACCTAATAGCACACTTCTGAATGTACTCGTCCATGAAGAATCGCGATCAAACCTGATCTGCATTTGTCAGTTTTTGTTAATGCAGCTTCATTTGCTTTGAAGACAACATGGATTTTTTTTAATGCGTGAACTTTCATTTGATTGGTTATTTTCAGAAACATGGAAGAACGCTGTAGCAGTTTTCTTCTACACCTGATCTAGTCGTTGGTCATTTTGCCATTGATGAAAACACGAAGAATTTTGCTGCTAGGGATAAACTGACCAGTCCATTGGCCTGCATATTTTCCCCATTCTATTCCTCAAAGATACAATCTTTTAGCACTTTTTTTTGAAGTAGCACTAATTTAAAAAATGTATCGTTTACTGGCACACTACAATATTGTTTATTTCTTGCTCAAACCTCTTAGCCAACCTCTCAAGTTTCATTGAGCAATGCAAATATAGTCATGCTTGTCTATGGGCGGCATGTCTTCTGCTGTTTGAATGAGTTCACATATTTAGTCTATTTGAAGCTCTCTTTTAGTAGATGTGACAGACTGCCCACGTTCATTGCTAATAGGCAGGCAAAAAAATTATGAGAAAATGCTTGTCAAACATTTTTGATGCACCTATTACACCCGAAGAGGGAGAAAACTAATAGTCAAAGTACTCCTCTTCAACATCAAGCACTTCCTGCTACCTCCAGCAAAAGATCCATTCTCCGATTATGATATTGCAATTAGCCCCAAGCCATATTGATGCGTTCACTTGCCACCGTTGCATTCGAACTTCATAGCCATTTGTGCACCATCAACGACCTAAATCGCTCGCTTGTTAACTGCATCCTGAAATAAGTAGATGAGTTAAATACCAATCAACGCGGGAGAAGACGGGCCTTCAGTTTAGCCCAAAAACACAAAAAACGACCGGAAATCAGAAAAGTTACGAGCATTTTCTCAGAATTCTTCCCAAATATATTATATTTTTTATCATTGGGTTGGTGAAAGACAAAAAAGACGGGTAAAAGATGTGAACATACTTCACTGACACTTGCACGTGTGTCCATGATGGACTGATTGCATGATCTGCTGATGCATGGATCATGCTTGAGATATAAGAGATAAATATACGAAACTAGTCTTGAGTATGATGTTCTTTGACCTTGACGAATGAATGAGTACTGGATGCAAAACCCCCACAACATGCTTGTGTGTGAGACGGCACGCTTCCTACCCTACGAATAAATTCACAAATTTGGGCCATTTGAGACTATCTATCTTGAGTATCATGTCATATTATCGATCATCCTTATCTATCGAATTTTTCATTTTTCTATTTGGCGATGATTAGGTGAAAGACAAAAAATGGTTGAGTTAAGTAAATAACTTATATCGGAACTTTTACGAGCACCAGTGATGTCCTCATTAAATGAATTATATGTGAGAGATAAGCGATAATCAAACGAAGTCATTCACCTGAGTATAATGTCCAATTTGACCTGGACGGTTGAATAATTGCTGGGTGAGGATGTTCGCTCTTCCAACACCGTAATCCTCTAGTTCTTCGAACCAACCTTCTGTGGCCTCAAAATAATCATAGTGAATAGATATAGTTTTCTTTCTCAATGATTCTCTCTTCTCAAACTGCTGTTCGGCTGTTTTCCAGCTATAATAATATGGATGGTAGAGTACATCTTACCATCTCAGCTATAACGCGCTTGTCAAAACCCGGTGTATAGACAATGTAAAGATTTTCGCCAACATTATTTCCTTGTGAATGTGAGAATTGGCAGAATCCTGCATGATTTGTTGCCGACTGTTCAAGTTCGCAACTGTATTTCTGAATAGAATTCATTAGGGAAAGTTAGTCTCATCCATGATGCAGCAATATTGGAACAAAATAAAATCCAAATTTCACACCAATTTAGGCATTGCAGCGGCTTTTGGCGCTCGTTTATCGATTTTATCCACTGCTCGGCCTGTCGCCACAACGGACCTGAAAGGTGGATTCGAACTCTTATTTAATTTGCGTTCATTTCACAGTCATCATGCTCATTGTATGAAAAATAAATACATGTTTGATAGAAAAAATTTTCGAATCTTTTGTACTGCGAAATTTATTGCAGTCACGATTTATGAGGATAAAATCTCCCTCTATTGTAATTTATCTACAAAAAAAATACCCATAAGTTTACTGAAGGCGTGGTAGACAAATTATTAGAATAGGGTGAACAATAATTTGATTATGAAATCTATAATCCATGGGAAGAAAACATATACTACCTGAGGTGAATGCGGGAGCCAATTCCCACTGGTTCAGATTTAATTTGATAAAACCCTACATCATATGTCGTGCAAATCTCAAGACTTTTCCTTTCGATCGTTTTTGTAAATCCATTATACGCAAAAGTTGGGCTTCGTATGCGTAAAGGCCTGCCATATGAGTAATGTTTTTTGGGTTCACTACATGCAGCTGCTGAACAAAAGTTCGATATTTAGCAGGTCTTTTGAGTGCCATTTCATGACCTTGCAATTACTGAACGACTTTACTATAATTGTGGTAACCGTGTTACACTGAGATGTGCGCAGTTTTTGGAGGCTATAGTCACTGGCGTATATAAAGAGACGAAGCGAATGAAATAAGTGACGAATCAGATAATACTCTCTATTAATCTATTTATCAACTCAGTACAAACCTATAAAAGTTGTGCATATCTAGGAAGTCATTTCGTACTGCATCGGTCATTACTCCGTTACTTCCACAAATCTGAGATGCTCCACTATCTAAAAACTTTCGTCAAACTAATACGAGAAGCGAAGATAAAATAATCATGGCATAGCATCTGACAGCGCTTTATCCATATGGCTCATTTGAAATATTGAGTACTGATGTAATACATAGCATTAATTTGTCTTCATTGGATTGCAAAAGCGTCGCAGCTTCATTATCAGCTGACGCTGTTAGTGTGCAGTTCTGTTGTATTCTTACCTGCTTGTTCTTTCGGCCGGACGCATAGTCCGTCTTCACATCTTGAATTGGGGAAAATAGTGCAATCGCTATTAACTCGGCAGTACTTTCCGTTACGCCACATGATAGAGTTGCTCATGTAACCACTAAATATCAGTTCATGATGGTTATGATTTACGAAGAATGGAATACGGTACATGAGCGTATTGAGACTAAAAACCAACAGTCGCTTGTAGACGCATAGTACTTGTAATTTAGAGAAAGAAGGATCCGCGCAGATTACATGGGCACATCCAAGTTCAGTGTTTTTATAGTGGGCCATCTGAAAATCGTCATTCAGAGTGCTTGATAACAATTTCAATGCCAATTTAAAACTCACATTTGAAAATTCAAACAATGAAGGATCATATTTGTTGTCTCGATGTACGTAAGAGTTCTTCACTTTGCCCCACCATTTATCAAGTGCTTGTTTGATGTGCTTTTTCACGTCAAATGTTGTTACTCCATAACTACCATAGAATCTGAAAATTCAGAGACTGAGAGAGACGCGCGCATCATCGGTTATTAAGTAATGGCGCTAAAGTTTGCAAACATAATGTAAGACTTGAACTGAGATGAAAATCGCGAATAAAATGATTACGAGAGCTCTCTGTCAAAGCGTTCGAATAGCTCATTACTACGCCCTCATGTAATATGTAAACCTCATGCTTTTGTGCATCAGCACTAGCTTGTTTTCACAAAATTACAGTAGATCTCCGTCGTTCAGGATGGTACGGCATGAACCGTAGCTTAATTGTGGTTGTTCTCACTAATTTTGAGCAACGAAAAAAAAGCTCACATTCACTGCATTTTCTATCCATTCAAGGTCATTAGTTAGCTAGTATTAATGCTTCATTGTTCTATAGGTCACTCACGTCTCTCTGTTTTGTCCATATGATCGGTGACGTGTAAAGTCGTAACCACAACCTTGTGCAAGCTCTTTTGCTATCTTTTCTAACTCGCAGCTCCAGCTCTGAAAAAAGGCACACCTGCGAAAGTTGTAGGATCAAAAGCTGAAGCGAACTACCAATTTGTAGATGTTTTTTGCTGGTCCAAGTCGGCGATTAAGATCGCGCTCTTTCCCTTTTGCCAGTCGTGATCGCGCATCATTATGGTACTTCAAATACAAGTCACGCATTTCATCGGTGTTATCTCCATCCGGACACACTGAAAGGAATTTCAGTGCTGAGAACATTTTTTACACTGGTTGTTTGAATGAAACTCACTTTCTGCGTTCAGGACTACGAAGACGTAGGTCTGAAAGTATTTACTATTATTGAGATTGTCATTTCTCAGATAAATATATGAAAAAATGTTCATTTGCAGTATATTAATTTCATTCGAAAGTACTGAGTTTATGTTAGCCATCTTTAATTGATATAATGCAAAAAGCTTTTGAATGAGTCGTGTTATCCGGGAATGTTGACTGCTATCCAAAATTGTGAATTTTAGGAGCGAGTCGAATGCACCTATAACAAGGGAGCGTGCTACCACTACACCACCGAGGCCACCGTTCTCATTTCTACGATTTAAGGTATCGAAACTGTGAGCTAACCAACGGCCAGCGGGTTCGGATGGTAAAGTAAGTTTTGGTATTGAATCCAGTTGAACTTACAGCTATTTTATATGTATACTTATAAACATATATATATATATATATATATATATATATATATATATACATACACATATATTGTGAATGTTTTTTATCTCACGTATACATGTACACTACGAGAATTCTTTACTTCACCGCTTATATATCAATGCTATGACGTTACAACTCTATTCACATAAAGTTCACAGTTTTACATAATACTCAGCATTACTGAAAACGCAATCATAAGAGCATAGCACTCCTATAGTGAAGAGCTGTGAAAAATTATGCCAGAGTTTCTCTTTAGTATCCAAACATGCATGAACCAACGCAACGTATGATAACTGATGGTCATAAGCAAAACTTAGTTTCGAAACATTAAACCTTCAGAAGATGTCAATGCATATTCTGTCTGCGTGGAACGGTCCTTAATTTTATGCAGTTACGACAAAGCTATGATACTTGGCCTGAAGTGGTCTTGCGAACATGTAGGTGCACGAGTAAATGTGAATAATAATCTTGGAACATACCGTAATCAGAAGCCAAAGCGGTACCATTTTTGGAGTGATAATTTCATGCATCAGCTGTCCCTTTTATGCGACTTTTAAGTGCTTTTTTGCTGTTCAATCGATTTTATGACTGAGCCAACAATGAATAGTTTTGTTTTGCTTGTTTGAAATTATTTCCTATTTTCCACATAGTCGTATCATTGCGTCAATGTACCCTGCATGCACTACCGGGATACACACCGATCGATATCGGTTGACGTAAAATTCTCCTACAGCCCACTAAATTGGCCAGAATGATTTGTGAACCTTAGCATTATTTTGATCTCAGCTTATGCTACAGAAACGCAAGAAGACTTCACTCTGTGGATCTTTACCGATTCCTCTAGCAAGACAGTCGAAGCACTTAGCAGGGAAGCTGCGTGGTTTTCAAATTTTATCTGCATGAATTTATATCAATCATTCGATTTTTCTGGATTTACAACAGTTTCTTCTCTCCACAGCTCAGAGCTGAAGTAGTAGTTTTCACACCAAGGCAACTCTTGCTGATGCCTGCTGCTGATACTTGCGGTGTTTGATCTATGAAAAGGCAGTACAATCCCTACTCATAGTCATCCGTAACAGCAATGCGCTATTTTCTTCACGTTTCTGAAACAGTCATCTTTTTCGCTTCAAGCAGTTTTATAATTTTTCACTGATTAAAACTCTTCATTCGACCGCTTTTTTATAGACCTTGCCCAAACAATAATCTATTTCTCATTATTGTTGCTCTACGCTGATTCCTTTGCAGAGGAGTATAGCCTCAGGGGATCACCTGAACCGACGACGGTGCTATTGATGAATCCTGGTGGGACGAATTTGGCGCCTGTATAGCACTTAGACCTTGATGGCTCAAGACATATTATTTCCTTAACTGATTAAAGTCTGAAAAAATCTCACAATTCGGCGAATGCGCTGTGGATGTCTTCACTTGCAGGTCTTTGTTAGTCTGTAACTTGCTGATTTTCTTCTTTAAGCAAAACGCGAGGTGTTACATTAAACTTTATTTCACAGCTGACGTTTCGGCAGTTCGCCTTCCTTGGAGCTCGGAAAAGTCGTATTGTCCGCAATCCAATCAGTCAAATACCTCCATTACTCCTTAGGAAAAAATCACCAGACCTAGATTTCACTCGCATCAAGCACAATCTATGACTTGCCTTGATGTATTTGGGCTTCTCTGTTCTTACAGTTCACTTACTTGAAGATCATGAACGTTAGAGCCGTTTGCGCCTTATTACACGTAGTTATGTTTCGAATGAATTTCCTTATGTGTTAGTAACAACGAGCCTAACCCATTCTACATAGTGATCGCACCCCCCTCTTAACCAGCATAAGCGCTTACTAAGGTTAAAATCTCAGTGCTTATCTCTTCTCTCAACTCGTGGATAAAGGTCTCAACATGTCAGTTGCTTACGTTAATTGATCATAAAGTTTTAGTGACTCACAACACCACCACGCACAAGCTGTTTGTAAGCGTGTTATTGTGAAACACGTGTCAGAACTTTTTCTTTTGTTTTCTCATTTAGTTATCGTCTTCATTGTTTTTACAACAGCTTCATTTCCTTGAAAACAAAGTGCTTTCATGAATACTGAGTTTTCAGTTGCGAAGGCGGCAAGTCATTTCGCAGGTGGATAATTATCCTCAATGGCGACATTTGTAGTTTTAGACTGATGCGATCTTTCTCGCTTAAAAACACGCCTTTCAACTGGGCAACAGTGCATTGGCATACTATTGAAAGAAAGCACTAGATTTCTCAATTACAATGCCACGATTAGAAGACATATTTTCGGCATGTACCTTGAATAAGGACTTATTCAGTCATTGCAAGCCCTTAAAATTTTCGTGCTCAAATGATCTGAGCAACTGGCATGTTTTGTCGTTTTTCTAGATGTGAGTTGAGTAGAGACACCACACATATTGTTCAAGTCCTTTGTTAATTTTACACCTACTTCATTACTATTCCTAACAGAAGTCCCGATAAATACTCAGCGCTGTTCATGAGATAGATGTGCTCCCGATTTGTGAAACAGCTTATATCTCAAGTACAAATATATAGTAATATAATATATTGTAATATACATTCTGACCACATCCACACGATTACAAGACTTATTGAAGTTTCACGAGAGTACAAACATCCACTCTGTCTCACATCCATCGATCTGAAGAGAGTCTTTGATTCAGTGGAAACAGAAGAGGTTATAGAGGTACTGGATAACCAGGGCATCCCTACTCGGTTCATAATGCTCCTTCGTGAGCTTTATAAAGATTTCATGACCAAAATATCTCCATTCTACAACAATATCACCATTGACGTAAGAAGAGAGGTTCGACATGGCGATACAATTTCACCAAAACTATTCACTGCCACCCTACAAAACATCATGCGAACATTAGAATGGGACGAAATGGGAGTGAAAATTGACGGTCGACAATTGAACCATTTTCGCTTTGCTGACGATATCGTTCTCACAACACCAAACATTAGCCAAGCGGAACGAATGTTGCCGATTTCGATAACGCCTGTGGAAAGATTGATCTTCAACTGAATCTAGCGAAAACAATGTTCATGAGAAACGGATGGGTTCCTAATGCCCCATTCACGCTCAACGGAACGACAATCTCCGCATGCTCCAGTTACGTCTATCTAGGTCGTGAAATCAACATGATGAACGACCTAGCTCCAGAGTTGAGCAGGAGGATACGAGCGGCTTGGGGAACGTTTAAGAGCATCGGAGATGTAGTGAAGAGGACAAAGAACATCCGACTCCGTGCCCACATTTTTCACTCGACAACTATCCCTGCCCTAACGCATGCAGCAGAAACCTGGTCGCTACGTAAGCAGGATGAAAGATCACTTGCCGTTATCGAACGCGCAGTCGAAAGGTCGATGCTAGGAGTATCCAGTATCTCGCAAATGAGAGAAAGGATCCGAAGTTCTGACCTACGTCAACGATCGAAAATCAGAGACGCCGTTCTGCACTTCAGGATATCGAAAATAAGGTGGGCCGGACACGTGATGCGCTTCAGCGACAACCGATGGACGAGAGCCGTTACCGACTGGATTCCTCGGGACGTCAAGCGCTCTAAAGGATGACCACTGACCCGTTGGTCCGATTTCTTCACAAAAGCGATAGAAGAAAGATATGATGTTCAGCGAATCCCTAGAGCGAGGAAGACGCACTGGGCTACTCTTGCACGCGATAGGGAAAAATGGAAGAGTTGCTGGTACCGCTCGAGTCACTCGACGATCAACGGGACGACAGGTGACAGGTGACAGGTGACCTCTTTGTGAATGCTACTACCCTGCAAGCGATTCTACAATAATCAAACATCATGCGCGCTAATAGTTCATTGAACATTTCTTTTTCGTTGTTCAAATACCGTATAAACCACTTCAAAGCATATTTTTTTGAAAAATTATGCAGTGTCATTAACAAAAGAGGAATGCATACCATATTGCGATTTCCTTTAAAAAAGCTCTATATTGATTTAACGTTCATGGTGCTTGCGTTACAGACTTACGTAGACTTTTATGTTGAAATACCCACTACTGCATTCATCAGATTTTTGATCAGATTTTCACCAGGTGTAAATTATGGAAACGCCTGAAGCTGAATCCAGGGATTTCGATCTTTTTCGAAGCAATAAAGTCTAGTGCGAAAATAATGCTAGAATTTTGTTGCTAGGGATAAACTGACAGTCCATTAGCCTGCTTATCTTTGCTATTCTATTTCTCGGATATGCAATCGTTTAACATTTTTTTGAAGTAATACCATTGAGAACAATGTAATTTTTACGGGCACACTACAATATTGTTTATTACTTGCTCGAACCTCCTTACTACCCAACTTCTCATGCTTCATTGAACAATGCAAACGCAGTCATGCTTGTTTATGGACGGCATGCCTTTTGCTGTGTGAATGAGTTCATATTTTCAGGCTATTTGAGGCTCTCCTTTAGTAGATCTGAGAGACTTCCCACGTTCCTTGCTAGTAGGCTTTTCAAAAAGTTCTGAAGAAATGCTTGTCAAACATTTATTTATGCATCTATTACACCCGAACGAAGGGAAAAACTATTAGTCAGAGTACTCCGGCTCATCTTCAAAGCTTCCTGACACTTCTCAGGTAAAAGATCGATTCCGCGAGCATACAATTTTGATTGATGCGTTGCCAGACTGATGTGCTTAACTGTCACCGTTGCATTTGTACCCGACAGCCAATCGTGCATCATCATAGACCTAATTTGCTCGCTTGTTAACTGCATCCTAAAAGAAATGGATAAATTTTATACTAATCAACGCGATAGAACACGGGCTTTCAAATGAGCCCAAACACACAAAAAACGGCCGGCAATCAGAAAAGCTACAAGCATTTTCTTAGAACTTTTTTCCCAACCTGTTAGATTTTATGCATTGAGTTGGTGAAAGACAAAAAAGATAGTTAGAAGAAGTGAACAAACATCACTGACACTCGAACGAGTATCCATGATGCACTGATTTCATGGATCATGCTTGAGATATAAGAGATAAATTTACGAGATTAGTCTTGAGTATGATGTTCTGTGACCTGGACGACTGAATGAGTACTGGATGAAAAGTTTCGTTCTCCTAACGCTGCTATCCTCTTGCTCTCAAATAAACCTCCTGTAATTTTTATATAATCACAAAGGACAGCTCCACTTTCCTATTCATCATTATGCTTCCTTCTCAAACAGCGATCGGTTTTTTTCCAGCCATCATAAAATGGATGGCATAGCCATTTTACCACCTCAGCGATAACGCGCTTGTAAAACGTCACGTATTCAGGGTGCGTACTAGTTCCGCCATTTTTTAAGATGTTTAACATGAAGAAATACTGTATAAACGAATGCATCGATTCAGCTGAAGGAATAATTACGTTTATTACATCAATAATTATGACGAGAAACAAAATAGTCGAAAACTCTAATATTTTTGCTGCCTTTTCGCAGCGTTGTGATGTTTCATATATACCCAAGCGGACTGAGTGGTGCGCAAAAATACGACCTCAGCGGGAATCGAGCTGGAGCTTCATCCAAACCAGGGACGCGTGCTACCACTACACCACCGAGGCACATCTGCGTGAAAAACAAATTCTCGTGCAAATTAAATACTGCGACACCTTCATTTCTACTATTCATAACTTGAACACACCTGAAAATGGACAAATAAAAAGAGCAGTTCCTGGACTAAAGTCGTACAAAGAATTCAATAAAATAATCAGTATTAATAAAACAAATACCAAAGATAGTACAAACAAAATACAAAATTGACAGAAGTTTTTTGCAGCCCGTAGACAATGTTAAGATTTTTGTAAACACTATTTCTTTTGACGTGATTCTTGAAGCAATTGTTTTTACTGTGAGCGCAATCTTTTAAGTAAAGAGATATAAAATCTATTTATTTACAGTAAAATAGATTCATATGAGTGAATTTTTCCTACTCAATGGCATATTATAAGATCAGGACGCAGAAAAACTGTCAATTTTGTATTTTGTCATTTTTCGCAATAGCATAGCATCTTTGCATGAATTTTGATACTTTTAATGAGCTCTTTGCTCAATAGTATACAATGTCTTTTATTTCTTTGCCTATTTTCAGCTGTCCTTGAATTGAAAATCGTAAAAATCAACGTATCACAGTAGTTGAGTTGCAAAGGGCGGGACTGAAAGAGGTCAACATTGCTAAGTTAACTAGTTTTGACTCAAGCCGTGAAACTTTTCATAGAGACTGGAGGGTTTGTGAATCCATACAATATTTACGAGATATGTTGGAATTTGAGCGCGGTCTCAAGAAAACACTCGAAAAGAAAGGAGTGATACAGTGACGGCACTAAATAAGAGCAGTCAAGTGTGCAACACTGTCTAATCGTCGGTAATTTCACTTCACAGACAACGTAAAATGTTCGCCGTCTCTAACTCTTAGGATAGGGGACTGAGCGCCCCAAGAGGATTTTCTAAAGGCGAAGGGTACCGCCCGGCTGGTGAGACCGTCAAAGTCAAAACACGTGTATCGGGCTCTATAAGTCGGCAGACTCAACAGATCACGTGACATCTTGGCTCAAATAATAATAACGCGATATGTTGAAATTTGAGCGTGGTCATACGAAAACGCTCGAAACGAGAGCTCTGAGAATCGTTCTCAAAAAAGCGCGCATCCATTACGTCTAAAGACATTCGGAATATCCGTTGCCAGATTCAACAGAATCCGCAGCGTATGAGGCGCAAATTGTTACTAACTCGATATCAGCGAGCGAAGCACCCGGAACATTGTCAAAAATGTCGAAATTGTGCCTCTCTTGTTCACTATCTGGACGAGATATGAATGAAGAACTGCTTTCAAAGGCTCTTCGAATAATTCATTTGATCGCTGATGCTGGTTTGTCTGTGAGGGCAGAGCTTTTTTCGCACAATAAATAAAAATGTGTATATATACGTGTATATACATACGTTTATATATGTATGTATTTATAAACTGCAAAAATTCTTTGTTTTGCAGGTCATATAGCAATTTTATAACGTTACAACTTTATACTCATGAAACCCGCCTCAGATTTATAGTTTTGGACAACACTCAGTGCTTTCGAATACGTAGTTAGATGAAGGTAACAATCCTATAACACTGTTATAATGTAGAGTTGTTGTAGAATTATGCCAAAACTTTCTCTTTGTTATTCACTGACGTGTAAATAAAACGAGACCTGATCGTCGCCAATGGCAAAGGTTAGTCTAACAATGTTCAGGGAAGGCCAATTCATATTCCATGTATCTGTAGCAGTCCTTAGCTTTATGAAGCTTCGATGAAGATAATATTTTTGGTGAAAAATATGTTCGCGAAGATGTATGACTCGATTACTTATGAACAGTAGTTTTGTAACATACTGTAATCAGAAGCCTGAGCAGTAGCATTTTTGCAATAACATTTATTACATTAACATTTATTACACCAATTCTCCTGCGACTATGAATAGCACTTTTACCAGCTACCATTCTTCTTCAATCAACATCAGTACCAAACCAACAACAACGATTTCATCTTGATCGGCTTGAAAACAATCCCTATTTTCTACTAAGTCATATTAATAATTGAATATAACCTCCAATGCACCTTTTTAGTGAATTTGAATTTTTCCCCTTCAGAGCTTACAACGATTTCCGAGAGCAAAGAAGTGGGAGTTATTAAAAGAGAAGCGGGAACGTGGTTATCAAAGATTATGTGGATAAAATTATATGTATTATTCGGTTTTGCTGGTTCTGAATAATCTCTTCTCTTCACTGCTCAACTCTCAAGTGACAACCTTCACAAAAAGCGACTTTTACAATTTTTGTTGCTGACGCGTGCATGGTTTAATCCATGAAAATGCAATATAATCGCTGACCACAGTCATCCGTGCCGAACACAATCATTTTCATACGTTTTCTATGATTATCATCTTCGTCATTATCTCCGCACTAAACTACATTGCTTCGAAAAAGACTCAGATCCCTGGATATAGCCTCACGCGTTTCTATAACTTATCATCTGATGAAAATCTGAAAAAAATGTGATGATTGCAGTAGTGGGTTTTCAAAATAAATGCCTATGTAAGTCTGTAACGCCAACGCCATGAGCGTTAAATCTATTTGAGGCTTTTTTCAAAACAAAATCGTAATATGGAATGCATTTCCTCTTTTGTTCATAACATTGCATAATTAAAAAGTATTTTTTGACGTGGTTCATACCGTAATTGAATAATGAAAGAGAAATGTTCAATGAATTATTAGCGCGCATGATGTTTGATTACTTTAGAATCGCTTGCAGGGTAGTCGCATTCACGAAGGGGTACCATCATATATATTTCTACTTGAGATATAAGCTGTTTCACAAAT
>JAHQIW010004585.1:0-41491 GCA_019055375.1 Parelaphostrongylus tenuis | reverse complement strand
TAGTGTTCACTATGTTATCAATCAATGTTAGGGAGAAACGCAGTGGCATTCGGTCTCTATTACCGCACTGTTAAAGGTCACAACAGCCCTCATCTTAATCTGAACGTTAAGGATCGAGCTTAGTCCACTAATCATCATTATTTATGTGACATCAAGCCTGTAATATTATAATCGGTGTTTGCGTGTTGTTCCTTCCACCAATGAAGAGGCATTCTCAGTTCATTGTGGATTCATTACTTGAGATAGATATTTCAGAATCCATAGATATTTACCGACAAAATACATGACGCTTTTGACCTTTCAAATCATTTCTTTTTCTTCCTTTTCTTTGTGAAGTTTGTACCTCGAATGGCAAAGCGATTGAACATGTGTGATTTTCTCCAACAAGCATGATAGAGTCTTGTGTCAGTGCCGTTACTTCTTCGAAAAGAAAACAAAAAAAGTCAGAAGTTTCAAGCATACATTAATCTAAATTTTTTGTGCATAAGTGATATAGTCTACGTGATTCTGCGTCTACGTGAACTCTACTTGACGTGAATCTACGTGATAAAGTCTAGTGAATCTACTTATGATTCTACGTCACATGAACTACGTGATAAAGTTCTTTTATTCTTAACAAAGAGGATGCAATATATTTAAACCTGTCTAAAATTCCATAGTTTTTTACGTGACTGTATATCATCTTGGGTCTGCTAAAAGCATTTTTTTGAGCGCAAAATAAAGTTCACTAAATTTTCCTACATTGGTCAATTCCGGTTTTCATAGTTCCTGTTTCTCTTCTTGTTTTGTTCATCTACAGAGTGCGAGAAAAGTTCTGACAACCTTTTCAGATATCTTAACAGTAAAAATTACTGCATAAACAAACATATTCATTCAGTTGAAGGAATAATCATGCTTATTAGATCATCAATTATGATAATAGATAAAAAAGACCATAATAAATTCTCAAAATTGTCTCCTTTGGCCTCTATACATTTACGAAGTCGCTGGCGAGAATTTCCAATAGATCGTCGCGCACGTTTTCACCGTAATTTCGTCTCAAGGACGTGCCAAAGCCGTTATAAGCGCGTCTACGGTAGCATGGCGAGTAGCCGAGACTTCTTCTCCATTATAGAGCACATGGAGTAATCCATTAGGTTGGGATCCGGCGAGTTTAGCGGCCAAATGTGCTCGCTCCAAAAGCCTGGAAACGGCTACTGACAGATGGCGATCGTTGAAGGGCCTAATGGACAAGAGCTCTGTCCTGCTGAACCGTGAATCCGTGGCCGCCAAGGTGTTAAGTAGTACGAAGCTCCAGTACGCCCCGTAAAATATGCTGCTAATAGATGACAGCGTTGAGTTTGACGTTTCTGCTGCTGAAGACCAACGGCGGCTTTCAAGCGGCTCAAATGCAGGCCTAGACTATCACTGAGACCGAAAAATGACTGCGGCCTATGTTTTTTGCTGGTCCCTCTCGAAAAGCTGACGTTGATTTTATCGATTGTGGAGTGGTTCGACCGTGAATATCTCCTCATTCCTTAAAAGCACTTTGACAAGCGAGCACCAGCTATCAAGCGACTCATGAGGAAGAGCTCTTTTTTTTGAGAGCAAAAGCGGTCTTGTACCTGCGCAGCTTCAGTTTATTTTTGACAATGTTTTGAACCCTCCACTCGCTAATCTCGAGCTTCTTTGCCATTTTGCGCATCGAAAGCTACGGATTCGGTTGAATTTCGCAGCAGAACTTTTGAATGTTCTGTAGAGTGGACAAGGTGGTTGGACAGCCTTTTCGAGGATGGTCCTCAATCCCTTCCATCTCTATGAAACGTTTATGGCTCTGTAGGCGCATGCTAATCCGAAACCAGTTATTCTAACAATGTCGGCCGTTTTCGTTCCCGTCTTGTGCAGACTCAACTATCGGCGATACGTTTACGATCCATAACTTAGGTACAGCCGAAGATCGACAAGTAAGTAAAACACCTTCTGGACCACAATTATGCAAAGAATCCAATCAAATTATCAGAATTAGTTTACAAATTATCAGAGCTCTTCTCGCACCTTTTATGCGGTGCACTCATCATCACAACATTAGTTAAAGCTTTGGAGGTGTTCCTTTTGAACCTTCAAAACATTATGAGGGGATGATTCAAAGCATCCACTTGGATGTCATAGCTCATATATTTCTTCCCAGTTTGAAAACTGGTAAGTTGAAGCTACACTTGCGATGAAATATTGGGCGTTTCGGCAAATTGCCGAGTTTGCACTCAAGCGCAAGTTTTCACAATAACATTGCCGATTATGGATCACGCTCCAGTATTGATATCTTCAATAGTAACAGCCATTTCTGAGAAGCTGATACTTGTGCAGATGGTGAGTGCAATTATTCGTGGTGAAGGAAAGTTTTTTTCATGGAACATGCTCGATAATAAGATGCAACGTATGAGTGCATTGAATCTTATTCAACTTACGTTTAAGATTGATTTCCGTCACTCATCATCATTGTCTGCGCAAGAACCACATTTTACTCATACGTAGCTGAGGTCGCTCGTGCCTTGCAACTCAAAAGATGCTTGACTGAGTTCATTGCACAGTTTACTGACCGATGTAATCATTGAGTTTCAAACGAATTTGTTGAATGTTCAATTGTATGAACTTCTGAGAATACTCGTAATTTTCTAGGACCTTGTTTTTTCCTTCACTTTCCGTGGAGATTCAGAAAGGCAGCACAATGTTTTGTTCACAGTGTCGTCATTACTCTAAGAAAGAGATGAGCAACAAAACTAAGAGAATTCCCATTTGAGAAAAAAACTAGAACTTTTTCTTTGCTGTGTTTATAACGTGCTAGGAGAAATACAGTCGATTCTATCTTTTGATCAGCGGCCATAAGACTTTTCTCGTTCAAAGTTTGAATTGTGAATGTAGTTAGCAGCTTCATAGTTACCATTTAGTGACCGACATATCTAGCAACTGTTGGTATGAAATTCTTTTTCATCGCGTTCCGAAGTGAGCACGTAAAATGTGTCGTGCTGCTCTGTTCCTCTGAACTTCGATGCCTTTACATTCGCCGCGAAACATTTGACAACAACGTTGCGCGATATCATCTCCATTTCCTTGCTAATTGCATGTCGACGATTTATTGAATAATTTAACTTGAATACAATGACAGAAGATTCTACTCTGAGGTAAAATTCTATAAAAGTAGATATCAACTGGCGAGAGTTCAAATACAAAATGATGTTGGCAACAAATTTTCTGAGAACTATTTGGTATTCCTTGAACTTCAATGTTCCCATTGAGCTGTACTATCGTGTACGGTTAAGCTGTTCTTTGTTAATAACGAAAAGAAGAGTTGCCGCAAAAGTTCGCTAAAGGATTTAGGTTTTTCCCTATCCGCACCCGTTTTCAGCCACATAAATTTCCAGAATTCGAATGGTGTATTTATTTTTCAATTAACCTTTATATTGCCCTTAACAGTAAAAATAAAATTTTATTCCATGCTCAAGCATTTTACGCGGGACAAATTTTCCGTTGAAAAATTCAGCACTTCTTTGATAGCTCAAATTTCGACAAATTTGATAATATACCTCGTTTTGCGAAGAGACTTTTGATTCGCTGCAACACTGAATGAAGATTTCATTCCACATGCAGCGCGCATACTTTGCACAACATGTGGATGATTTTCACAAAATTAGCATCAAGCTATTGCACGTTTAACAACTATTCGATAGCTTAACTCTCGAGAATTTGTACGAAGTATTTATTTCTTAAACGGTCTCCATATTGCGTTGCAACAGAAACAAATATTTTATGTCACACTTAAGCATTTTTGCTGAACGAGGCTACTCCTTCAGGATTTCAGTAACGACAAAATATTTGAAAATATCATAGACACTTTCGATAGTTCAAATCTCGGTAGAACCCTGAGCATTGTATATAACGAAACATAGTCATTTTTAAGGTATTGTTATACGCTTCGTAGCAGCCGTAAGCCAATTAGACCAGTCTAGACCGCAGTATCAAGTGATTCTTCACTTCGTTGAGACTGATACATCTTCGGTGTTGCTGCTTCCAGTGATTGTACAGGATGTTCCACTCTTAAGTGATGACTAATCTCAGCAAAATAAATGCCGTTATCATTTCCAATAAATCACATGGGAATCAGATTGATTATAACGATAGTGGTCTATAAGATACATGTGTAACCAATATCTCGCGGAAACATTTACCTGTACACATCTCATAGCTTGGGAATCAGACTGCGGTAAAGAAATAACGGTCAACGAGACGGAAATCCTAGCATTCAAATTCACAAAGAAGCCCTGCCGGAAAACCCGTAGTTGGAGTCCTGTCGTAGAGTTTTTTCAACGCTGCTATTACACTCTACGACATTGATATGTTTCTGCCTCTTTGCCATTACATTTCTTCAATCAAATCTGTCTTCGTAGAGTATGTTCCACATTGAGACACAACGATCAAAGTCAGTTACCAACAGCTGCTATCAGAAGTGGGGTGAGCTGTAAGACATGTGGTACTGATGAGACGTGCGAGAACGTCGAAACGTACGCATACCACTCTAGACACCGAATCAGACTTCTGCAAAGCTCAAAATAATTTATCACCGCTGAGGGACCATCTTGACACACCCACTTTTGATACTTTCCCTTATCTTCACCCTGTTCGATCCCTTTGGTAAAGACGTATTTTTTGCTTCTGTAAAACGTTTTAAGAGTCATTCAATAGCTCCGATCAAGTGAATTTCAACGGTACATTACATTTTCAAGTGGCTTGTTTTTAGCGCTATAACAGTCAAAACAAATTTCGGTTTCTCACTCGGTGAGTACTTCTTGTCGGCTAGGGTGTGTGTACTGAGTGTAGTATCAATTCGTGGCACGAATCAAATGTGGATTTTTTGTCTCCAGTACTTCAAAGTCTTCTCTACACGATCATAGGCTATCTTTTGAAAAAAAGATTTATTGAAAATTATATAATCTGCTTCAAAATTGACAAAGTCACATGAAGATAAAGATCACTTTTTAGGAGGCCAGAAAACTTTGATTGCATCCAAGAATTATTCGAAAAAATGGTTGCTCCAGTCCATGACTATTTAGTGGGTTCATGTCAAGGTTTTTCTTGCACCAATAATTCGACGCTGATTCTTCAATCCAACAATGGAAGAAACGCAGAGCAGTAACGAAAGGAAGATGAGTGTTCTAGAGCAAATTTACGATTCTAATATTAACCCTATCGCGACACCTATGCCTATCTGCCTATCACATAGCCAAACAATATGTGAGCAGAGCCGAAGCCTCATTCGATGTTCTTTTTTGCAGAGGCATCTGGATTGAAACACGCCTTGTTTATATAGAAACACGACGGCTTCGTTTGCGGTACTTAGCGAAGCAAAATTGCTCGTGATAATGTGAATCTGATGAAGCAGAAGACAGTTGAAAGCAGCTGCCGTGCAATGACCTGTTCACTGTGGCAAGTGTTGAGATAGTTCGTTAACCTGGTGACAATGTTGAGAAGTCCATCCAGATACCGGTAGTGCATGGTGGCCTTGTGTCATTGTCACACTGCGCGAACAACCAATTTTTTAAAATCCTACAGCTTAATAAGAGGTCCTTTTGAAAAATCAAAGGCATCACTGGATTTGCCAAAATCCAGACTATCGAACGCTTACTGATAGTCCAAGGAAAATGCTCTGTACAGCGAAATGTGCGCCGAAACGTCACAAAAGTGAAAGATAGATTAGTTTGAGCTGTTACTACGTACTGGAAAGTTTTTTTAAAATCGAAGCATATCGTCGAAATGGTCTAGATTTGAGCTATTGATTGAGCCAAAAAATAACTTGAAAGAGCTAAGAAAACGCCTCGCTTTGAGAGGAGGACGGGTAACAGCAATACTACGGATGCGCGAAACCCAATCTGTTTGAGCATCACAGCGGTCTCAAGAAGTTTTTTCTAAAAATCAAATATGCCATTGAAATTGGTGAGATTCCTATGAACTATTAGAATTTGACCATAATAAAACTTTATCCGTCGAGAAATTTCCTGATATGAAACAAAATATTATTTCGACTGTGACAGCGCAAAAAACAACTCATTTGAAAGATAAAATATATCTTCTAAATACACTGGCTTGAGCTATCAAACGACTATTTATACTTCGCATATAAGAAAAATATACATTTTTACCCAAGGGTTAAACATGGTGAAGACGACAGAAAAGTACTTCACTTTCTAATTGAAGTAGATTTCCTTCCTCAGTTAAGAAAATTACTGAGCAGCATAATATGTATTAAGCTCCCAATTTTGAGGAACTGTTAAGATAACGGCTA
The DNA here is from genome assembly GCA_019055375.1 of Parelaphostrongylus tenuis. Taxonomy (NCBI): domain Eukaryota; kingdom Metazoa; phylum Nematoda; class Chromadorea; order Rhabditida; family Metastrongylidae; genus Parelaphostrongylus; species Parelaphostrongylus tenuis. Next base: position 35,178 of record JAHQIW010004585.1, on the reverse strand, counting down.
CGGCTAGATTGAAAAGTGAACTTTTGTGAAAAATATTTCTGTTACTGTGCGAGTCGCTTTACAGCACTGATCGAAGTGTTGACTGAAGATGAGCACTACATTCATTACAGGAAAACCTGCTGATTTGAAACGCAACGAATTCCCGTAATTATTATTTGAGCCATCATGTCATGTGGTCTGTTAAATGGGCCGACTTATAGAGCCCGATACAGATGTTCCGACCTTGACGGTCTCGTCATTTTACACTGTGTGCTTGGTGGTAATTGCACCTGACACAGAGTGCAAAATGTTCGTCGTTGCTCACTCTTTAGTATAGGGGACTGAGCGCCTCGAGAGGAGTGGCTTAAGACCAAAGGTAACTGCCCAACTGACGAGATCGTCAAGGTCGAAACACGCGTATCGTGTTTCATAAGTTAGCCCACTTAACAGACCACACGACATGTTGGCTCAAATAATAATTACGAAATATGTCGAAATTTGAGCGTGGTTTCATGAAAGCACTCGAAAAGCAACGAATTATAGTTTCTCTGATGACAAATAGATAGCACCGTCGGCGCCGTAGAAATCCTGCTCATATTATGGGTTTTTTCAGTGGAGTTGAATGTTTCAGATGAATATTTATGCACAATACTTTACAGCGGCATACTGCCATACTCCGGAGTAAATTAGAGTAAAGATCAGGAAGAGATTATCGCAGCAGAAAAGTGGCGTAGCAAATGCTCTATTATTTCTCAAAACTGTTTTATCGCTGATCGTAAATACAAAAACGATATGACCATATTGGTGCTGTAATGCGCATTTCACTCGTGCTTGATGCAAAAGCACTACGTTCCAATTTTTGCGCGTATCTCACGTATTCTCATGGTTATAATTGCACCCTGCTGGTAATAAAGAAAGTTGGGCAGTAAATAAATGTCTTTTTACCGAGAACTCAGGTCGTTGTCAACTGCGCACCTTACTTACAAATTAAACTATTATAACGGAAGAACCGTGACACCTCGCATTCAGTACTTGAGAAGAATAATAAAGCATGTGGTGGACACGGATCAGTTTTCTACCTGCCATGTTATGGATCTTAGTTCCGTTACAAATGTCATTGGAACGAGACTACCTAAAAGACTTTCACTGAGAATTTCCACGATAAGAAATAGAAGCGAATTTTGGAAAGCGTTTACGTCTCTATACAATTGACACTATATTAATAGTCAAAGAATGCGAAGATTTCTCTCCATCTCAGCATGTCAACGAAAATCTTTCGCGTCGGAACGCAAAATATTGCGTTTTTGCCAACTGTCGATAACAAATTGAAAACACATCCTACGGTATAAAATCATGAGCACTAGTATAAGCTTTTATGAGCGTTATTTAGAGTTGAACAAGCAAGACCATATTGCTCAGATGAATTCCAGAGCAACCAGCCACGTTGAGACAGTAACTTATTGGAGTTAGGATCAAAGAGAATCGGCAGTGTTTTCCTCTTGATTCTTATGACAAACCATTTTTCAATTTATCATGCTTGGCCTGTATCACAATTTCTCTTTATCCTACTGTGCGCACCCCGGTAATTTTAGCATTCACTTCGACTCCCGCGGTTGCTAAGAATTTCATCCCCTTTATGAAAGTCGCATAGGATTATCGAATACGTCTTTCTGCAGCTTCGGAGAAAATAGTCTGCTGGGAAGTTTTGTTGGTAGTTCGACATTGATTGCCGGAGAGTGATGAGAAGCTGTAAGATCGATGACGCGTCGAGACGCGCAGAGCATCACTAGCCAGTAAGCCGCAGCTCTCCCTTATGGTGAATTACAGCTTTAACACATAATTAAAAGGCAGAGGTAAAACAAGGGCACTGAAGTGGAATCAGTGACTTCCTATCGTGAGTTAGATGCGATGAATATGACATCCAGACAGTCTCACATACGATGACTGACATATTAATCGTCTTGCGAAACTTTCAGTTTCTTACAGGTAGGGATTATACCGAAAGCGAGCAAGTGGAGCAAAACGAAGTACCGCTACTTAGTTGACAACAACTATTTCGAATGTTTCCGTATTCTCCGCAACGAAAAAGATGTTGACACTAGGCGTCTCATGAAGAATGACAAAGTACTACGCACCATGAGACATTTCGAGAAAGCGTGGTGAATTGCGGTGAAAGTATAGAAGTTACCACCAGTTTTTGTTCCCATCCACGTGAAGACATTCGTTTCTGTTTAGGCGGATGCATCGAAAATCACTCTGGATAACAACATGTATACTGATAAGCACTGAAGTTTTCGTCAAGAATCAATTTGGAATTCAACACGAACATTGGAGAAATCCTACTCTCACTGTTCTCAGCAACTGCAGAGGTCAAAAAGCTATCAAAAATTGCCTGACAATCATTTTTGAACCATGCTTGTGGTCTGTTATAGGGGAACTTATTCAGGCAAAAAAAGATTATCGAGCATATTGAAAGTTGAGCATGGCGATACGAAAATGATCCAAACGAAAGGCATGATATATTTGACGATATCAACCAAGAGCGGTCGAGTGTATAAGACTTTCTGTTCAGTGATAGTTCCACTTAATGGATCGTATAAAATGTTCGTCGTCGCCTACTCCAACTATAGCGGACTGGAGCATCGCGAGGTGATTGGCTAAAGTCAAAAGGTACCGCACCGCCCGACTGACGAGGCTATCAAGGCAGAAGCACGTGTATCGAGCTCTATAAGCTCTAAAAGTTGCCCTATAACAGACCACATGCATGGCTCAGAAATGATTATCAGACATATTGAAAGTTGAACGTGGTCTTAAGAAAACATTAGAAAGGAAGGTATGATGTGGAAATTATTTTTTACGGAGAGCAAATCTATTCATGATAATTCATTACCGCTCATAGTGTAAATTCGTTCAAAGTAGGTTCATCTCCATTACATTTATCGCGGGTAAGGAAGGGGAGATGACGAAGAATGGAAGTAGGAGTAAGAAAAACTAATAAAAAGCGTGGTCCTTCTCTGACGATGTTCTATCGTCTTTATGCCTCCAGAAATATCAATTCTGGAAGTGTGCTTTTGCTGAATTTTGCAGAAGAATATAAGAATTTTCCATTTATAGACGCGAGGAATTTTTTCTTCCGACTTTTTGAGTGCGAAATTGCCGATTCACTAGCACACGCCAGTTTCTTATTTTGAACTGAACTTTGATCTGTTGCAAGAATCCAATAAATAGCGATCTTACATCTTGAAACCTCTTCAATTAAACCATAAAAGGAGCACATTAATGCATAGTTTATTTCACAACATTAGCAGTGGAGTTGGCGTTTTAGCTGACAGTTGCAAATGCTGAGGACAAGTGCGTTGCAAACGGACCCGATGCCAACATTCGAACCGCTCTGTTCACCACACTTTGCCACATCTCCTTCGACCAATTCGCCATGATGATGTTCGTGGTCTGCACAAAACTTCTTTGAAAATGAATCTATAAAAAAGAACGATTCAAACCGTGAGTGTTCCTGAGATTGTCGTGAATTATTGGAAATGGGAGCAACATCCATGGGCATGTTTAGCATCATGCAGTTAACGTCCATGTTATTGCATGTGCCAGTTACTGTGCTGTCGACGATGATGCAGTGTGGTGTTTTGCCTCATTCCCATGACTGCAAGTAAGTTTGTCTTGGAAACAGTTATTTGATTAGAATTAGAACAGATGAAAGAACTAGTTTTTGTAAGTATTTTTACTTCTTCTTATTTGTATTAATGCACAACAAAATAACTCCAAAAATCGTTTGTCTTCCTTGAAATAAAGATTAGAAATTTCATCAGATTTCTCTTCCGTAACAGGGCAGCGACTGGTATCCAGTCTAGCTACTGTCTTCATGTCTGAAGAACCCTCAAAGATAATCTCCGACCATTACTCTCTGTAGACAATAGACGTTTTTTTGGTTTTCTGCTTCGCTAAAGAAGGAATGGACAGATGTTTAGATTGCTAAACGGATAGTGAGAATACATAAAGCTCACCAGTAAGATACCGAAAAAAAACTGGCTTTCTTTTCCTAACGTGCAAATTAATCTATACGATAATGGTTGAATTCAAGTAGCAAAAATATCTTGGCGCATTACTTCTCCTCTCATCCTCCCCTTCCCCCCCCCCCCCCTTCTCTACATACAAATAAGGCGCTTCTTAATTTGTTCCATACAGCAGCCGATGTGTGTAGTGGATTGAAGCAGAGGGCAGGATCATTGAACCGGCCTCGGGGTATAGCCATTTCCAATGGCTACGAAACTGTGGCTGATCGGTATAATTAGAGGGAATGGCGCTCCTCCAAATGATGATTTAAACGAACTGTCATATAAACTGAAAGAGGATAAATCTGTCGCTCCACCGTTCCCCCTCCTGGAATCCGGCATGCTATATTGCCGGAGAAGAACAGAACAACACCCGCTCAGACAGGATTAGACCAGAATACCTGAAGAACCTACCGCCACATTAACACCCTGTCTCGGCTCTTCACTAGCTACCTGTCAGAATGCAAGGTTCCCATTCAATGGAAAATCAGCGAGACCGAGTTGTTGGTAAAAAAGGAGACCTTCAGGGCATAGACAGTTATCGCCCAATCTGCCTGCTGTTCGTTCTGTATAAACTCTTCACTCGAGTCATCCTAGACAGGATTGATAGAACACTGGACGAAGGGCAGCCATGAGAACAAGCCGGGTTCCGAAGAGGATTTAGTACCGTCGACCACATCCACACGATCACAAGACTCATTGAAGTTTCTCGATAGTACAAAATACCGCTCTGTTCATGTTCATCGATCTGAAGAAAGCCTTTGAATCAGTGGAAACAGAAGCGGCTGTAGAGGCTCCGGATAGCCAAGGCGTCCCTACTTGGTACATGTTGATTCTTTGTGATCTATATAAAGATTTCTCGACCAACATATCTCCATTCTACAACAATATCGCCATCGACGTAAGAAGAGGGTTTCGACAAGGCGATACAATTTCGCCAAAATCATTTACTGCCGCTCCAAAACGTCATACAAACATTAGAATGGGACGATATGGGAGTGAAAGTTGACGGTCGACAGTAAACCATCTTCGTTTTGCTGATGATATTGTCCTCATAACATCAAGCATCAGCCAAGCAGAACGAATGTTGACAGATTTTGACAACGCCTAAGGAAAGATTGGCCTTCAACTAAATCTTACAAAAACGATGTTCCTGAGGAATGGATGGGCTTCGAATGCCCCATTTACGCTCAATGAAATGGACACTTCCGATTGCTCCAGTTACGTCTGTCTAGGTCGTGAAATAACATGATGAATGACCTAGCTCCAGAGTTGAGCAAGAGGAAACGAGCGTTTGGGGAACGTTCAAAGCATCGAAGATGTAATGAAGAGGACCAAAAACATCCGAATCCGTGCCCACCTTTTCGACTCGACAATTATCTCTGCCTAACGTATGCATCAGGAACCTCGTCGCTACGTAAGCAGGACGAAGGATCACTTGGCGTTATTGATCGCGCAGTCGAAAGCTCGATGCTAGGAGTATCCCGTATCTCGCAAATCAGAGAAAGGATCCGAAGTTCCGACCTACGTCAGCTATCAAAGATCAAAGACACCATTCCACACACCGGGATATCGAAAATAAGGTGGGCCGGACACGTGATGCGCTTCAACGACAACTGAGGGACGAGAGCCGTTACCGACTGGATTCCTCGGGATGTTAAGCGCTCTAAAGGAAGACCACTGACCCGTTGGTCCGATTTCTTCACGAAAGCGATAGGAAAGATATGATGCTCAGCGATTCCCTAGAGCAAGGAGGATCCACTGGGCTACTCTTGCACGAGATAGGGAAAATTGGAAGTGTTGCTGATGCCACCTCGAGTCATTCGACGATAAACGGGACGACAGGTGACAGCTGACCAGTAAAGCAGAGACGATTTCTCAATGGACTCATCGAAGCAATAAAAAAGTATCTGATCATGCAGAAATAAGACGAAAACGCAGTTCATTGAAGAATCTGTAGTACCAGCGTAAGCAAGTCAAATGAATGGTTATTTGATCACAGCAGAGTCCATTTCGTACGTTTGTAACACTTGATGAAATTGGAAGTAATATAAAGGAAGAACTGAAGACAGGCTCGGTAGTATGGCCTCATTCGAGTCTATCAAAGGAGCTAGCGATTAACTAAGCGACACAAAACAACATATTCGCACCATTCACCTAATGCTTGAACAAAATGTCTTCTAAAATATAAACGATAAACAGATGTAGCGAAACGCGACATTCTAATCTCTAAGGACTTTGGAACCAAAGGGAATGTACGTCGATAGCGAAACGCAAATGAGCTGGTCATTTAGTGGCGACAACAGATGCTAGATGACAAGAAGTATGCTGAAGTGAGTACCAAAATACGAAAAATTTCTTCTCCGACGACAACCCGAAAGATGGACCAGCATGCTCATAACTATCGTGAACCATCTGCATTCACAGATTGGAACAGTGTTAGCTTCACAAAATATCGAGGTCGTCACAAAGTTCGAGGCCAACCACCACCGCGGTCGACAGGTGTACGAGAGAGAAGCCAATGTAAATCATGCTGGGACTTGCACTACGATTGAAGACGAGTCATCTGCGTTTCCATATAGATATTGCTTCACAAAATTCATGAAAAATTTTTGGGAACAAATGATCCCAGAACCATTTTTTCACAGCTGCGGCATTTCCACATTTCTCATGTGAGGTGAATCATTATAGCATTCAACACAGAGTAGTTCTTCTGAGCATTTTCATGCATTATAGTAACCCTATTGATTTGATGTTAGAGGATGAAAACTTACTCATCGCGTTTGGAGTTTTGGCTACAGTTGCACCCTTGCAAACGAGCGGATCATAATTAATTTGAACACTTAGTTGACTCAAAATGCCTGAGATTGTTGCATCGGGGAGAAAAGCGCTACGACCTTGCTGTCTAAGAACATCAACGACCTAAAAAGTAAGGTTTATCTAGTGAGGAAAGTTTATTTGTGGGTTTGAGCGAGATTCTGCAGAGCTGTATAAGACGTGTTGGTACTATGTGACAAGGGAGTTGTCACAAAATTTCAGCTTACTTCCTGCACTTTTCCAGTACTAAAAAAAACCTGATTTGCAAACTAACAGCCTGCCTAACAAGACGTCTAACGAATCTTCTAGCTGTTGTCTTGTTTCTTGCAATGCCCGGAACCTCAAAAGGAACATTGCCATCTCCAGTGTAAGCCACCATGGGAGCAGCCAGTTTGAAGCCGGAGACGGTGAAACTCCTAGTTCTTGCTGCAGCAAAATTTGATACTTTTGTAGTGAAAAGTGACAAATTAGCTAGTGTGTTAAAGGCATTCTTTTGGAGTATACTACTATTTCTTCCTTTCTATTGAAAATCCTAAATGAAATGTTACAATCGTGTAATCTCTTCAGCACAAAAAGTTTGATAAATCTACTCTTTTGATCAAAGTCCATGAACTTATTTTCAACATTGCAAGTGTCTACACCTCTAAACAATTCCCAATTTCATCACCTTGACCTGGTGGCATAACTCCACATCCCAACACTGTCGTGGTGACCAGCACCGAAATCGTTATAAGATCGGTCGCCGAAAGTTTTGCCATAATTGTTTGACTGTTCACTTCTTGCTCCTAGAAATGTTTGAGAGATATTGCACAATCAATTATGAACAGATTTTCTATTTATGCATCGAGTCATTCATACGAGAACAGCAGATTCGAAACTGTACATTGGAATGCTAATGGCGTCATATGCCATATGTTTTTGCAGCTCCTTAGCCATCATTGAAGTTTCAGGGGTCTATAACTCACAAGAGCAGAATTCCTTTGAGTCACTATTATGATTATACCATGTGAAAGGATATGAAAGCAGCAAAATGAGGTGACATGTCTCCCAGTGCTAAATGAGAGAAAATTACTTGAAGGAGATCACTCAACAAAAGCGTCAGTGAATGCATTGATTCAACAGCATCTGTGCCTTGAATTTGACTCCCACCACTTTATTTGTGTTGTTATACCATGAAGTCTGTGTTTCTCAAAAAGCAAAAAATTGGAAATCGACTGGACGCCGCCTTTGGAAGTTCACTTCCAAGGAATAATCTGCGGAAGAAAATATCGATTGACAAAAACTAAGCAAAACCTTTTGTGCGAAACGTTCTAGCAGCAAACTACTAAGTAGAGGTCGTGTTCTTTGAACTTCGATGTTCTAATTGAGCGCTCTAGGATTCTTCGGTTATGAACCCTTCTTTGGTGATGATCATAGAAGAGTTTCTGCATATTTTCAGTGAAAAATTTAGAAGCGAGCGAGAGAGAGAATTGTTTCAGCGTTCAACGAATGTAAGAAGTGGAATGAAAAATCACATGACAATTGATGATAGAAGAAACAACCACCTTGAGGCACTAAATTTTATCGTAAAGCAGACAAATACTTCACTGTGTTGGAAACATCGATATATTGAGATGAGACAAAAGTGGACGTTTTCAAGTGTTGGCACCAAGCTCCATGATGTACACACAGAACAAGTTTAATTGTATATTTCGGAGGTGTTATTCTGTTGCAGGGAGAATTTTTTCAACCCTTTAGGTCGAAGGCCTTTTTCGCCTTTTCCTCGAATCAGTACTATAGATTTGGATCACAGCCTAATCGACAATTCTAACATCTAACTTTCAGAAGACTTTTCAGAGGGCTGCAGCAGCGAAAATATGACTGAGTTTCCACACTTGGCGCTCAGTATCGCGCGTATTTTTGTTCTTTGTTTGAAAGTTTTTCCACCGTATTGTGGAGGTTTCTAGGCTTTTTCTTTGAAATTGTAGAGGAAACTCTTTTCTATCGTTCCATAGCCCTAGGCTTTCACTTTATTTCGTTTTGCCAGATAAGTCGGCAAAAAGTCTAAGTCTAGCCTGGGAGTGCAAAACATAATCTTCTTTTCGCACTTCGAGAGCTAATAAAGATCTTTTCGTTAACTACAACTCTAGAATTACCTAAATTCATGGTATCAAATACTTCAAAAAGTCTTTCAAAAGATCGTCCGTACACCCTACCCATCTCGACTACGTTTCTTTGCAAATGTCGTGAACCCCTTCACGGAGCCATTCACACACCCTAGCAGAGCGAAAACTGCTCGCTGAATGTGAAACTCAATTTCATTTTTTGCTGCTGCAGCGCAAAAAGAAGGCCTGTTCAGGAAACAGGCTAAGTGTTCAGATTTCCAAGATTAAGCTGAGGAACGACTAGAAAAGATCGGGAAGAAGCACTGACCAGCGAAAAACGTGCCAAAAACGAGTCGTGTGCGGAACTCTAATTATTCACAGCTACGTCGCAATAATGTCTTTTCAGGAAACGACACAGTACTTGAAGTGTGGAGATGTGGCTATCGCATAATTTCTAAGAGTTTAAGGAAGATGCAAAAAAGTCTTTTGCCAAAGGGTTGAAAAATGCCCCATTCATAGAATTTTGTCCATTTTGGACAGTAAGTCACATTCCGTTTGCGTAACCCTTGCCACTTTTTACTAATTTGTCATTTTTGCAGTTACCTAAGGTCGTTTCAAAAGTTCAAAATGTTTCCAAATCAGGCATCTAATACGATAATTTTCTTGGTTGATATTTGATTAGACATCTATTACGATACATGAAAATCGAGGAAACCTATACTGATTAGCTGGCGCAAGGTCGGTAAATTAGTCGTAGTAATTCGGCTAACGTTTTGGCGATCCGCCTTCTTCAGAGCCTGGGCGTATGTAGTATTAGTCTATTTGAATGATTCAGAGGATCTTATTTATATGCTGCCTAGGTCAAGCTAGAAGATCAAACGAATAAAGGGCGCGAGATCTCGTGTGATGGTGACGCACTCGTCCTTCCGGTTCATTTCGGGATTTTGGGCGTTTATCCAAAATGCCTCAAGAGTTTTGCGCGTGGATGTTTTTGATTTCTGCGCTAGGATTGTGACAGTCACATCAAAATCTTTGTTGTTGTGCTTTTGTGCCCTATGTAAGACCAAAGGTTTGGTTTTAACTATTTTAGATTTACTATCTAGATGTTTTCTTTATGCGGATGAAAAAGTGGTCTACCCGTTTCGTCTATATATTCTTCCCCGTATGTCTTACATGCTAGCATATAAATTGTGCCCGATCTCATACAATCCCCCTCTTTTCCGTTAGGGCAGATTATACAGTTTTTGGTGTTGCACAATCGATCGTAAAGTCCATTGGGGATCAGCTGATGGCGTAGGGTGGGAGTGGGATTTCAATAACTACCACGGAATCTTCAAGACCGCATCTTTTTAGACACCCTTCAACCGCGCTGCTGATTTCGTTTGATATGAATGGCAGTTTGAAGGGAATTCTATTAAGGTGTGGGGTATTGTTCTTTTGAGACCTAATTCCACTTTTTGAATATTCCCGAATGGCAAATGTTTTGTAGCGTTGGAAATGGCACTTTTCCGTGCCGAGTTTAACGAGTCGTTCCTTTCCCCTTCTCCTGTGCAAACATTTATAGCCGTTCGAAGTGGTCCCAAAAGAACAATAGAAGATGGGGTCTTGAAAGTTCCGTGGTAGTTATCGAAATCTCACCTCCCACCCTACGCCATCAGATGATCCGCAATAGATTTTACGATCGAATGTGCAACACCAAAAACTGAATAATCTGCCTCAACGGAAAGGAGAGGGGTTGTATGAGATCCGGCACAATTTATTTGGTAACATGTAAGACATGCGGGGAAGAATATATTGGCGAAACGAGTAGACCACTTTTCATCCGCATAAAAGAACATCTAGATAGCAAATCTAAAATCAGTTAAAGCAAATCGTTAGGTTTACATAGGGCACAAAACACAACAACAAAGATTTTAATGTGACTGTTAATCCTAGCGCAGGAATCAAAAAATCTACGCGCAAAAATCAAATCAAGTTAGGTTTTCTGGATTTTATCATATCAATTAATTATGCCGAGGTTTATAAGAAATTGAACTTTCGAATTATTACGATACAATCTGTAGCTTTTGTAGCTTTATCAAGCTTTTCATATAAAACAATGCTTAAAACCAAATATCACTGAATAACGCTAAAGTGCTGGGCATAATTGCAGTGAATACAATTCTATCATTTTTACTCTTGGATAACACTAGAGTTTGCTACTATGCAGTTTACAAAATTGTTGTGCAGCATACGTTGACATGAACGAATTTCGAGAAACTTCAAGTAATGGGTACAGCTGGAACAAAAGAAAACTTCTTTGGGAAATTTTATGTCAGTATGTGAGTTGCATAACAGCATTGGTCGAAGTGATGATTGAAGCTGAAGACTTCACTGATTTCCGATGAAACAAAATGAATTCTGTTACGCCTGTTTTGGGGATGATACATTGGAAGCATCATCTGAGCTGTGGAATTATGAGCCCTGTTATAAGTTCCTTATGAACGATGATTAAAGCTAAACAACCAGTTCCGCGTTGTAGCAGTTCCGCATTGTTTGATTTGAATTACTAGGCGCCGAAGAACTTTGCCACCGTATTCACCTTACAATTTCATCAAAGTTCTGTCCTGAATTGTAATTTTCACGTAGTAAAAATGAATTCCCTGTTTCGCACAATTTTTGTTAAGAATCATGCGAGCGCTCGGGGCCAAAAAAGCACACTATTACTTTATTTGTTTGAGAGCATGAAATATCCGACAATCGATTTCTCGCTTTTTGGGGTTCAGAGAGATGCTCAATAGTTTTTCAAATAGCGTTGCTTATTAGAAATAAAGAGAGCGGTACGCTTCTAAGGAATTTTTGATCGAAAAATTCGAATAAAACATTCTGCGCATTAAGTAATTAGAAAAACGGCCTTTATTTCCACTAGACAGCCGCTCTTAAAGTTGTAGAAGTAATGAGAAAATCTCATTATGATCTCAATATTTCATTCAAAGCAGAGCCTGATATGAGCACCTCCACTGTCTCGATGTTAAAGCGGCTTCAAGCCATTTCACTACAAGCAACTTATACAAGTATTTAGAATGTATCTCATAATTGCTATTCCAGCCAACTCGTCATGTGCTCTGTTAATGAGCTTTTCTACAGCTCGAGACACTGTTTCGACCTTACAGTCTCGTCAGTCGGCAGAACCCTTTCGTCTTTTGCCTAATCCTCTCTGTGTGTTCCAGTCTCCACACTAAGAGTATAGGCGACGACGAACGTAACGAACGGTATAATATAATCCAAAGTACCAGTCAAGGAACAATCGAGTGTACAACACTGCTGGTAATTTTCATATCAATGTGAGTGAAAGAAGGCGATAGGTGCTTGGTTCCTGCACATAAGATTGTGCTGACGGTTTGTGTAAATATACAAATCAGGTCCTTCTTAGTTAGCCGGAGACATATGAATATTCGGCCTCAACTGCTGGACCAGAACTTTCCATACGAGTAAGTTGGTAATCATGAGAAAGCTCAAATCTCTGGCTAGTGCGGTACATGGCCCTTCTTCAAAAAAGTCTCTCTATGACGCTTCAGCGAAAGGGAAGCATCTGTGTTCTACACATGCATAGTCCTTACCGGACAGTTCCTTCTTTAGACTATTAGCAATCATTCGATAGCGTAAGTTTCCTCGATTCCTACGCTGTGTTTATATTCTAGAAAGGACTCAAACCGCAATTCACTCGTTCTAAGGGCGCATGCTTAACCAAGTACACTATCGACACCTGTTTTGCCACCAGTCTTTCTGCGCACAGCGCATCAATCTGTCAGCATATATGTAATATTGATGAGAACGCATGCCACCGTTAAAGAGGTAAGATAATTGGAATCATCCTTAATTATACAAATATCCAAGGTCTGAAGGGCCAGAGCTGAAGAGACGAATGGGAATGAACAACAAGTAGAGGTTGCACCAATACCACCATTTCCTCAGCCGTTCTATAGACAACAAGACCTCAACGAGGAGCTTGATAAGGAATTCCGAAAATTTGCGGACGAGACTTTTAGAACCGTCACTCACTATCGCACGAAAAGAGTTCAATCGAACTTCACCAAACTACAAAAAGCGTGGCATAAAAGAGGTTCGAGAGTTGATAGGGGAAGAAAGATAAGGCTATCAGTAAGTGATAAAGGTGGAGAATTTACTGTGATTGCTCGACAGTTAGATATCGCAACAACGAACAAGCATCTCGAAGATGCTTCGCTTTACCGATCATCTTCTGTAAAGGAAGTCAAAAGGCAAAACCGCAAATCAAACAGTGAGTGGATCCATACGGCAAAAGCAGCAGGCTTAAGGCCATCTATCATTGCTTAATTGAAAATCCAGTCACCAACATGTCCTGTTGTATACTTACTTATTAACACATAAGTTAGTATCCACTGATGATGTAATGTCTAACGATCCATCTATAATCAAAGTTAGACCCATCATTAGCTGCGTAGGCGGACCGACGGATAGGATAGCATGGTTTATAACGTTAATATCACCCCAGTTGCTAGGACACATTCCAGCCCATCTGACGAACACTCAGATGTTCCTGGATCGTCTACGTAACGCGAACCCGAACAACGCGTACGTAATGGAGTCATTCGACGTCACTGCTCTAAACACCAACGTGTCGAATGACTCCGCATTGCAAGTCACACACGAGCTTCTGATAGAACATCAGGGAGCTGTAAACATGTATGGCTTGTCGATTGAGCAGTTCATGGTCGGTTCTATTTAGAAGAGTGCCTGAACTGCTCAATCTTCAGATGGTCCGGGAAATATTATGCTCAAATGAGAGGGCTGGCAATGGGGCAGCGATTGGCACGTACCCTGGCGATTGCCTTTATGTCGAAAGTAGAAGCACCAGTGATGGATCTCCGGCCATTACTCTACTGTAGGCATATAGATGATTGTTTGGTTATCTGCTCCACTCAAGAGGAGCTAGATAATTGTTTTAGATTGTTGAATGAACAGTCAGAGCATATAAAATTCACCCGTGAGAGTACCAAAAGATGATTGGCTCCCTTTCTTGAACGTGCAGATAAGCTTAACTGAGAGCGGCTACACAACAAAGTGGTACCGAAAGCCAAGTGATAAGAGTATCCTTGTTCACTATCTCTCTTCTCATTCTCTCACATACGAAAAAGGCGTTAGTAAAAAACATGTTTCGAACAGCGGCCAATGTATGTGCCGGGGAGGAGCAGAGAGTAGAATCCGCGAAACTGGCTCGTTAAATAGCCACTTCTGAGGAATGCAAATTTGCAACCCCTCGGCTTAGGTTAAGAGGAAAGAGATATGTGCTTACGGCAGAGACGGTTATTGCATGAGCGTAGATACAGTCTACCCAATCCTCTTGCAAAGCGTGTAGGGATAAATATATTGGCGAAACGGGTAGCCGCTCTATGCCCGCATAGAAGAACACCTAGCCGACAAGCGTCTTAATAGACGGAATATCCCGCTTGATATGCATAGAGAACAGCGACACGACGGAGCTAATTTTGAGATCGAAGTCACCATCCTGCGCAGGAACAATAAACATCAGCGCGAAGAATTTTAGAAGCACTTTGGATTAACACCACCAATCAAACTATAAACCGCATGGAGGAATCTCTCTTTATCACACGTGATTTGAGTCAGTATGACTGTTGTTTTGATGGCTAGGGTGCATTACGAGCCTATGTGATCTCCTTCCGGTGATCTCCACTTCAGTCATTCAGTGGAACACATGGGAAGCGGTGAGTGTGTTAAGAGTTGATTTTGTGCTTGATGCGATTGAAATCTAGACCTGGTGGTTTTTTCTAAAGGAGTAATGGAGGTGTCTAACTGATTGGATTGCGTACAATTTGACCTTCTCAGGCTCTGAAGAAGACGAATTGCCGAAATATTAGGTGTCAAATAAAGTTCAGTGTAACATGTAACACCTCGTGTTTGGCTTAAAGAAGAAAATCAGGAATTATATCCAATGTATGTCAGCGTGACTGGGTTCAATGCCAATAACGGCTCTCAGGCCAAATCGTTGACGGTTGCTTGCTGAGAGATAGATGCGTTGTGGCGTAGAAAGAGTGGTGACAAAACATGCCTCCGTAGTGCGATTGGTTGAGCATAGGCTTCGGAAAACTTGAGAGCAGGTTCGAGTCCCTCATGTCGTCAAAGTTTTGCACATCATTCAACGTTGTTGAGTACTTCGTTTTTATTTATGGGCTAAAACGAATTCTCCACAAAAGTTTAATGTGGCTAACGTTCCGGTGGTTTAGCATTCATCAAAGCCATAATGATTCACGAAGAGTCTCTGCAGCAGTTGTTGTTTTTCCAGTGTTCACCACTGCATGAATGAATTAGTGCCCCAAGCGCCGTCTTTTATAAAGACTCCAACGACCCCATATCACTCAGCAGGTCTCCAGGATACAGGATGGTGCTTGGGCGATTGTCGACCAATTAAATGATTATACCTTTATTTCGGGCGCTTTATTTAGACCACGCTCAAATTTCAATATATCCTTTCATCATTATTTGAGCCAACATGTCATGTGGTCTGGTAAGGGCTCTTGTACAGCCCGATACACGTGTTTCGACTTTGACGGTCTCGTTACCATTCGTCTTTAGCTAATCCTCTCAGGGAGCGCAGTCCCTTGTACTAAGAGTAGGCGACGACGAACGTTTTACACTGTGTGTCCGGTGAAGTTGTCACCGGTGAAATAATAATTACGGGAGTTCGCTGCGTTTCAAATCAGCAGGTTCTCCTGTGATGAATGTAGTGCTTATCTCCAGTCAACACTTAGATCAGTGCTGTGAAGCGACTCGTACAGTAACAGAAATATTTTTCACAAAAATTTACTTTTCGATTTAGCAGTAGCCGTTATTTGAACAGTTCCTCAAAATTGGGGCTTTGATACATTGTATGCTGCGCAGCGGTTTTGTAAAGTGAGGAAGGAGTTCTACCTTTATTAAAAAGTGAGATACTTCTCTGTCATCTTCACCCTTCTTGAACCCTTCAGTAAAAATGTATCCTTTGCTTTTATGCAAAGTATGAATAGTCGTTCGATAATTCAAGTCAAGTGTATTTGAAAGGTATAATTTATTTCTTAAATGGGTTTGTTTTTGCGCTGTAACAGTCGAAATAAAATGTTGTTTTATATTCGGGAATTTCTCACCCAATAAAAGTTTTATCATGGTCTAATTTTAATAGTTTGATAAGGTAAATCTTATCGATTCTAATGGCACAATTAACTTTTAGAAAAACTTCTAAGACCGCTGTGCTGCTCAAAAAGATTGGAATTTGCGCATCCGTAGTATTGCTGTTACTCGCACTACTTTCAAAACGAGGCGTTTTCTTAGCTATTTCAAGTCATTTTGTGGGGTTAGTCAAATGCTCAAATCTAGACCATTTCGAGTACATAACACGTAGCAACAGCACAAATAATTATCTTCCACATTTGTGGCGTTTCGGCGCACATTTCACTGGACAGAGCATTTTCCACGGACTATCCGTAAGCGTTCGATAATCTGAACTGCCAATTCCAGTGATGCATTTGATTTTTCGAAAAACCTCCTTATTAAGCTGTAGCAGCCAAAAGAAAATTGGGTGTTTACGCAGTGCAACAATGGCACAAGGTCACCACGCACTATCGGTATCTGGATGGATTTCTCAACATTGGCACCAGGCTAACGAACTATCTCAACACTTGCCAGAGTGAACAAGTCAATACATCTCAGCTGCCTTTCATCTGTCTTCTGCTTCATCAAATTCACATTGTCATGAGCACTTTTGCCTCGCTATGTAACGAAAAAGTAGCTGTCGTGTTCCTACAAAAACATGGCATGTTTCAACCCAGCCGCTTGTGCAAGAGAGAACAGCGAATGAAGCTTCGATTCTGTTCACATAATGTTTGGCGATGTTACAGGCATAAGTGCCGCGATTGGGTCAATATTAGAATCGTAAATTTGTTCGGGAAAACTCATCTTCCCTTCGTTACTACTCTTCGTTTCTCTACCATGGTTGGACTGAGAAGTCAACATCAATTTATTGGTGCAAGAAAAATCTTGACATGAATCCACCACACATTCGTGGACTGGAGTAACTATTTTTTCGAATGATTCTTGGTTGCCGTCAAAGTTTTCCGGCCTCCTAGAAAGTGATCTTTATTTTAATTTCGTTTCGAGTGTATTCTTAAGACCCGCAGCTCAAATTTCAATATGCCTTGCAATCATATTTGAGCCACGCATGTCAGTGGTCTGTCAAACAGGACTGACTTATAGAGCCCGATACACGTATTTCGATCTTGCGATCTCGTCAGTCGGGCGTGAAACCTAGCCAGCTTAGCGACGAGCAATCGAGTGTACAACACTCTGTGTTTGGTGAGTTTTTCCCTGGATATAGAGTGTAAAGCGTTCGTCGTCGGTAACTCTTAGTGTGGGGACTGGAGCACCCACAGAGATTAGCAAAAGACGAGAAAGGATAAATGCCTGACTGACGAGATCGCAAGATCGAAACACGTGTGTCGGGCTCTATAAATCAGCCCTGTTTGATAGACCACTGACATGCGTGGCTCAAATATGATTGCAAGGCATATTCATCTTTATTTTAATGTGAATTTGTCAATCTTTCAAGCACAATAAATAATTTTCAACAATTTTTTTCCAAAAGATAGCCTATGATCGTGTAGAGAAGATTTTGAAGTGCTAGAGACAAAAAATCCATATTGGATTCGTGCCACGAATTGATATTACAATTAGTACAAAACTAGCCGACAAGAAGTGCTTACCGAGTGAAGTGCATCGGGCTGTACAAGAGCCCTTACCAGACCACATGACATGTTGGCTCAAATAATGATGAAAGGCTATATTGAAATTAAATGATTGTTCCCCCGATGACAGTCCACCCTGCAGCAGTCAGATTGTACTAGCTACACTTATGATAAAGTTAGCATTATATTGCGACTTTCATCGAACTTCGGTTCAAACGATTGATATTGGTGTTAAATTTGATTGAACGATTGATATTATTCTTTTCTTTAGTGAGATAGCACGAGATACTCATGAAGCTAAACTTTCGTGACTGCAAAGAGTCTACTGGGCCAGCATTCTGAGACATTCTCAACGAAGACGAGTTTCTTGAGCACTCGTAACACCATCGGAGTTTCCGCAGATCTGGATAAACATTGAATGCGAGGAAACTAGCATGTGCTGGGATCCGCACATTATATATGATGACTGGTCATGTAAATGAGTATTAATAAAATTTTTTCACTTAATGAACGACTCGACTGCACTGTGAAAATTTGGTTGTTGTATCTGATAGATGCTATATTTACTCGCACAATCTCCCGACTTTTTGATAGAATTTCACAGTAAAGATATTGCCAGAATTAAGAAGTGTTAGGTAGCTGCCTTAATATTCTTTGTAAAAGTTTGGAATTCGAAATTGTTATCAACTTTATCCATTTCCGTCACCCAGTTCTAACCAACATATTCAGCAGCTAATACTATGAGATTCTTTATCATCGTACACTGAGGTGCGTTCGTAAAACGGATAATTCACTCTCTTCCTCATAACCTGGATGCCTTTCGTATCATCCCGAAATGTCTGACCACACCATTGCACAGTAGAATCACCATTTGAGAGCAATCTAGATAATGTGATTAGTTCTTCCTTGGCTAGATAAATTTGAGTAAATTCAGTGACAGCAATTTTTATCATTACTTTATTGTAGTTACTGATTGTGAGAGCAATTCAAAGGCAACACCACGTGTTTATTTTTCACCAAAATAAATTCAAGAAAGAATGTTCAACACGTTGGCAACGACGTTGAAGTCTTGCTCGTCGCGCCACCGCGTCGCGCCGCCACCTACGCGGCGGCAGCAATGACGTTGTAGTAGTTTTCTAATGAAATATTGGATATTTATCGTTACTAAAAGAAATTTCGTTCGCAGTAAATGATCAATATGAAAGAAGAGACATCCATGAAACTTCTTGTTCTAGGAACAATGGCAAAATTTCCTCCTAAAGCTTCGAATCTTGAAGGAAAAGGCAGATATGTAGTATAGGATGATCTTTCGAACTGTTACTAAACATCGTTATGTTATCCTATATATATTCATTCATGCTTTGGTCATATTCATCTTTTATTAACTACATCAACAACCCATCTTCACACAAAGCCACAAATGAATTTCAAATGAATGAAAAGAAAGTGAATGAATGAACATAAATCTTATTCGCCTAAGAACAAGTGGCGACTCATGACACTAAGAGCACTGATTCCTGTGCCCTACGTATTTCTTTTCAGTTGATTTTTCTGAAGACAATTTTTTGAGCCTCCTCCAGTTCCCATTTCCGCGATTCACCTCAACAAGATCATGGAGGTGGTTTACGAAGTTCATCAACACATGAGAGACATGGGCCGCCCCGTCCTTTCGGATGGAAAGACACAACGACTGCAGAAATGAAGATATTCTTAGGCTTGTGTTTCAAAATGACCATGATACGATTGCCAAGGCTCTACGATTACTGGAGCAATAGCCCGCATCTTTCGGGTTTCTCCATAGCGTTGCATCTTATGTCGAGGGATCGCTTCTTCGAGATCGTGACCCACTTGCATGTAAGCAACAATATGGGTCAGATGTGAATGACAAGTTATACAAATTAAGACCAATGCTGGAACTTGTCAATAAGAATTGTAAGGCCCATTCAAACCATGGGGAGACGTGTGCTCGATGAGTCATGAGGCAAATCAAATTCCGCCTTTATGCACCTTGCAAAAGAAACAGATATGGAATAAAGCGATTTAAACTTTGTGGCGAAGGCGGGTACACTTACAAAACGATGGTGTACATAGGTGCTGACGCAAACCCGACACCGAACGAGCCACTTGCAAATTTTGTGGTAAAGGATCTAATGAAGAATCTTCTGAATGAATGAAGGCACCTCTTTGCCAATAACTGATACTCCAATGTCTCCGTAGCCGAGAGTCTGCTGCAAAGCAATACATACTTTACTGGAACAAGCGGAAAGAGCAGGAAAGGCTTGCCTAAGGAGGTCATGTAAGGAAAACTGCGCAAGGGTGAGTGGGAAGCCAAGTAGAATCGAAATGGCGTTATGGTTCTGCGATTCAAGGACTGAAGAGACGTCTCACTGCTTTCAACAGCTCACGACACTGCCAAAAATCCCTGCACGGACAAGTTTGAAGTCGTCGAGATGTACAGTAGGAGGAAGTCGCTGGTGGACCAGACTGACCAGATAGCTGCCATATCACCATTCCTCAGAAGTACTAATAAATGGTTAGAGCATTTCGCTCGTTCTTAGCTTCGTAATTTGGTCAGAGAAGATTTTGAATAACAAGGCGCTCTTTCTACTAAAAGTACTTTTATAGAAATCTCTCTGACAATGAACTATCTTTCCTACCAATAAACTTTGCATACAATCAAAGTTTATTGCTAGGAAAGATAGCAAAAAAATTCCACTGTGAAGTTAAAACAACGCATCGTGAGGGCGAAACATTAAAGTTTCTCCTCCAGTATAACGTAGTAATGCGATTCTCTCAGGAACCAGGCTTACTATCAAAGCGGCGTTATTCAGGTTATCGAATGACTAATAAAAACATCAATAAATCAGGAAAAATGCTACATGGAATCAGAAAAAAATGTTTTTCCTTGTAGGAAGCAGTTTTTTCGTTGAAACATAGATTTTTTTAAATGCATGAGCATTCTCTTCACTATAAACCATTTATAGAAGCCTTTTCTGCAACATTTTTTTTATTTTGCATCACAATTATCATTCTATATCGATAGTTATCTTGGAATCGAAGTTTTACTTTGTAATGCCAAGAAATACCTTGTGAAATTGATAAAATACGAACTCTGACTGTAAAACGTGTTCTTTTTCATTGTAGAACGGGCTATAGAAGTCTTTCAACAAAGCAAACATATTGGGAGATAGAAAAGTATGGGTAAAAAGACAGAATTGAACTTATATAACAGCTGGAAATAAATTCCTTTTCACAATATTACTTTTCCCGTTAAAAACTTGGATGATTTTTCGATACATGGGTATTTTCTTAAATATAGAACTTTTATCGAAGTTCCTCCTATTATAATTCATCATTTCATCACGACATATCCCCTCAGTACCTCAGATTGGCAAACAAACTACCATATTTCCATCGCAAAGCTGATAGTACAGACTCCTCCCTACCGCACACGCGGTGTGCGACGCTTAACGTGGGGCGTGGGTCACTGACGAGGAGGACGAGACCTGCGAAACACTGGTGCATGGCTCTGGCGTACCAACCTCGCTTAGGCTTTAAACATTCTTTTTGAAAATTATTTTGAATGTTTATTGCGAGGTTTCAAAAACAGTCGATGCCATGGATCAATCTTATTTATCATCAATTTGACAATATGTCATATTTAATCAATCATCACAGTTACTGCAGTAAATTCCTGTGCTTGCCACAGGAGTGTTAGCTTAGTTCCAGATGAGCGACATTTCTTGCTTACGGGATGGCAAATTGACGCTAATCATAGGTCCAAATCACTTTTCAAGGTATCGAAATGTTAGTGATTGCTCCTGTCACCTTTATCCTGATCCTTAGACCATAAGGATAGCGGATAGAGCGTTCAGCATGTTATTAATAAATTCTATTGGGATTCGTAGTGGCATCTGGCTCTATCACGCACCGTAGATGTATAGCAGACCTCAACTTGATTTGAACGTTGGAATTGAGCTTAATCCATTTATTTCGTTTAAGTGCAAAACTGTACCATCATTTTAGCGCTTGATTGAGACATAGTATGACTCAAACTTACTCAAAGCTGCCCTTCCAAGTACAAACAGGCTTTTTCGACTCTTGTGAACTTCATTGACTGAGATGAGTGCTTCAGAATGTCAAGATCTTTGCCAACAAAGCAAAAAGAACTTGAGCAGCCATGTTGTGTCTCTTTATTTCTTTTCTCCATAATTTTATACTTCAAACAGCGAAGCGATTAAGCAACTGATGTTTTGTCCTATTAAGCATGATAGTGTCTATTTTTCAGTGTCGTTATTCTTTCGAGGAGGAAGCAACAGAGAAATCAGAGGTTTTTTGTTTGCAAGTATCTACATTTTTTGTGTATGAAGTCCTCGTTTCCTCTAGGATAGATTCTCAACATTGTTCAGTTCGTAAACGTGCCGTCTAATGCTGCTCGTAGTTCTCTACGTGATAGAGCGATTGTTCTTACGTGACACAGTTCCTGGTAATTTAAGTGATAATGTTGGTAATTTTATCGGCAAAGTTCGCAGTACTCCACATGATAAAGTCCTTTTTAGTTCACAAGGAAATGAAAGAGCACAGTGTTTACACCCGTATAACTTTGTTTGTACTTCTCTACGTGATCGCATGTCATCTTCACTCTGATAGAATCATATGACCTGAGTACAAGCTAGAGTCCACTAAAGTTTTCTGTATTGGTCGATTCCGGTTTAAATATTCGTTTTCTCTTGTTGTTTTGATCATTTATGCAGCGCACTAGGAACATTTGTTGAAGGCTCTTATAGGTGCCCCTAATCAACTTCAACAAACATCATAGCTCATTTATTTCTTTCATAGTTTGAAAACCAGCATGTTGAAAGCATCACGCTACGCTAATATGCGGGGCGTTTAAGCAAACTATTGTGTTGTACTCATGCCTTGAATTTTCAGAGTAATATTTTCCATCACAGATGGTACTCCTGATTTTGTTGTCTTCACTAGGCACAGTCATTTCTGCGGAGCTCATACTTGTACAAACAGTAAGTACAATTATTCGTGTTGCGGAAAGCTCTTTCAGGCATCATGGAAATTGTAACAGCAATGTATCATTTGTATCCATAAAATTTCTATCCACTTATCGTAAAGGATTGATTACAGTCACTCATCTTTATTGTCTACGTTTGAGCCATATTTTACCTACACGTGCCTAAGGTCACTCATGCCTTATAACTCAAAAGAGATATGATTGAGTTCATCCGAATTTAATGTCTGGTATACTTATTGAGGTATAACGAATTTATTGATTATTCAGTCTTTGAAGTTTCGATAATCTTCAATTTGCCAAATTCATTCAGCCTGTCCTCTCACGTGACAATGAGATTCTGATTTTCCAAACCTTGTTTTTTCTCCTTCTTTTCTCGTCCAAGCTTATACCTCAATCAGGGAAATAAGTGAGCAGGCAGGATTTTTTCCAGAAACGCAGAGTAGTAATTTGTCTCCAGGGTCGTGTTTAGGCTAGGAAAAGATGATTAGAAAAAAGTAGAAATTTCTACATCATTGAGACCTAAAATGTTCTCTACAAAAATTCTTGTTCCGTTTATAACACGTTGAATTGCCAGGGTGTTTTGCACTGGTCTATCCGATTGTAGACATACTGAAATGCTGATCTCACGAATGTCTCCTCTCAAGACCGACTATCTAATAACCTCGGCATAATTGGAATAAATCAATGACTTTTCTTCATTAGCAGTTCCGATAGTCATAACAGTGTTTATCAAATACTAGTAATGCAGTACTATAACGCAACAGTACAGTACATGCAGTAATGCGGCACAACAGTACAATAATAACACAGTGGTTGACATTTCGGCAAGTCTCGTCTTCTTCATAGCCTGGAAAGGCCAAACTGATCTGCAATTCACTCACTCACTTTCATGACCCCGACAGAAACGTGAATATGCGATCTGAAACTTGTTTTCACAGTCTTCTACCGAAGCTATGGAACTGTTTGACTGAGAAGATTGCAAAATGTTTCCTCCAATTTTTCTTCACAGTTCCCTAAATGGTCGCGTTTTTCTTCAAGATTCACATTACTGTTTCTAAAGCATATAAATTCCTTCCGGTTCCATAACGCCACCTGTCATCGCTGTTTCATTTGGATCCATGAGTGATTCGATATCTAGACTTTTCTAACACGTGATGACGTATGTGGATTTTTTCCTGTGGGGTGACTCAGGGTCATGACAACAAAATTATGCTTGAAATTATGACAGTGCCAACAGGTCTACATTGGTTTAGAATACAAAAGCACAGCCTGTTGGCGTGCACGGTGCCACTAATGCTCTTAACATTAGTTTATGTTCTCAGAGGATTAAAAAACTGTGTTGTTGGAGCTGTTTGAAAATGTTTTACGAAGTCTTTTCTTGCGATACATTCCAACCGCTCAAGGAAATTCGTTGCATATGGTGTATAGAACATTGTTTTTCTATTCTGTAAGTGATCAAAGGTGGACGATACCACTTTTTCAGCCATCAGTAGAGAACTCTGAAAGGCACTGTTGATTTCATAGCTTCTTGGGCAGTCAATCACAGAAAATTACGAAATCATGCGTAATTTCGAGAGTCGGGAAGATTTTGTTGTTAGAAGACGGCAAAGTAGATACTGCTGTCATTTCAATACCGTTATGTTATCAAATATGTGTGGTCATTCAATTGGAGAATGCCTGATAATCATTTCTTGAGCCATGCATGTGGTCTCTCAAAAGAACACATACAAGGCTCAAAGAATGATATCAGGCATATGAAAGTTGAGCGTGGTCTTAAGAAAACACTCGAGACGAAAGATATGATATATTCGGAGTTTGTCCACTTTTCTAGATACCCTGTGGGTCACCTTTTTGCAACGTTCTCACTAAGTTGAGTCTCACTTTTATTCCGGAGATGTGGATTTCTTGCTTCAGAACAGCGTGAAGTGTTGTGATCATTTCAAGTGAACAGGAAGCGTCCTCTTGCAGTGGACACTCTTCGCGGCGTCGCGCCTCACAACAACGGGGAGTTTGTATCGACACCCGCTGATATCGGAAATGTGGGAATTTGTACAGTAAAATGAAATTTTGAGGGAACGGTGTTGTGACTGAGTGATAAATTATCATTGATGAAATTTCCATTGCAGGCTTCTTGATGTAGAAATTGCCTAAATGTCGAAAAATCTCCCTAGGTTCCAACGAGTAAACCATTACCTTCCTAAAAGCAATGTTTTCCCAGTATTTATTGACCATTTTACTTACGTCATTTATGCTTTTGTACTCGCTCGATAATTTGGGCTAGCTTGATTTCAATACTAATTTCGGTCGTTGGAGAGATCTTCATAGTACACTTTGCTAGTAAAAAAAAAGATCATCTTGCTTACGGAGTACTCTACATGGCTTCTACATATGCATTCATGAAGGAGTACGTGGCGCAAACTTGACGCTACAGAAAGTTGTGTATTGCTGAATAGACTTCAGTAAATATTTGTTTAGTGAAAAGAATGTCTATGTGTTCTACAATACTCCGTTTTCCATTGACTTCCAACTTTATGGGATGCAGTCGCATTCTATGGGATGAACACATGCTCCTTATGATTTTTGCGGGAAAGAGCTTTTTCATCAGTCTACTAGTGAACTTTCAATAGCTTGAAAACTGCTAAATTCAACACTGGATTTGGGATATAAAGAGACTTCTATTCTATATTTTAGCATTTAAAACAGAAGAACATGTGCTTGTGGAGTGATGACCCCGTTGTTCCAACTTTTCAGCGGATCTTTAGCACTTATGTAACTGAATTTGGATTTGAGGAAAACTTTGTCTTTACAAAAAGATAGAGTGTGATTGTTGGGGCTTCTACATATGCATTTTAATGAAGAGAACGCGCAGTTGTCCTGAAAGTCCTTTTTTTTCAAAAGCGGAAGCATCAATTGAGAAAACAGCGCATTTCTAACCGTTTATTTACATCTCCTTTAACGGTGTTGTAGAAAGGAATTGGACTAAATACAGAATTTATTTCGAGGGCATACGAAATGGAATAAGTAGTGCACGTGAAATTATGCCCACAAACACCGACAAAGTTTACAGCGATGAACAATGTTTACAACCGAGAATGAGTGGATTTAGGAAAAGAGATTACCCATAATACTAGATTGAGGAATAAGTTTCTCAAACCTGCGAAAAATTCGAATTTTATGTTTGTTTCGCACAGTATCGATCACTATAAATTCATTGGACATCTCAGGAATATTTCATTGAGAAACTCCCACGGCAATGCTACTTAGCCACTGGACCGAGTCAACGATGCGTTAAAGGAAAGGCAACCCTACATTGATTTGTTGAAAATGCACGCGGTTTCAGCAAGTCAATGCCAAACTTCACCTCACAAAGAAGACTAATGAAAATGAAACTAAAGGGAGTAGAGGTTTTGCCGCGCACTGCCTACAGTCCGGATGCTGCGCCGTCGATTTTGGGTCTCTTCCGCAAAATGGAATATTTTCTGTGTGGACGCCGAGTCGAGAATTTGACATCAAATTGAAAAAGCATGTCAGGAGTTCTTTGATTCAAGATCCAAGGAAAGGTATTAGCATCAAATTCGGAAGCTAGTAGATCGTAGGCAGAAGATTGTGAATAATGATAGTTTCCGTTTTGAAGAATAATTAATATTGTTTCTAATTGAATTCATGTATAAACTACAAATTTCAGAGTGTGTTGAGGAAATTTTTCTCAACACAATAGAATAGATCGCAATTTCTTCCGTAAATCTATAAAAGTTTCAACTCCTTAAGTGTACTGATTTTGAGAAGTTGGTAAGTCTCATCGATGAATCGTATTGTATTGATTGTGGAGTACAATTTTGGCAAACAAATCATTGTTTCACAACTGCCTTGGCGTATTCAACCAGAAGAAGTCTTATTGAAGTCTCTTCTATCATGCTCAACGATTTAGTGACGATTAAACACTCTGTAGTGCCGACGAAAATCAAAATTATTCAGAAATTACCATACTGTCATTGTATCGCCCCACGCGATTCCGCCGCTTACCGCATGAAGAATCAGTGTAGGAAACGGGTCAAAGTGTTTGACTCTGATGTCATGAATTAGAGCTTTGAAGGTTCTATCAAGTCTCAAGTACCGATTCGGAGGAATTTCTTTCCAACACGGAGAGTTAAGAGGTGACCATTATGTGAAAAAGAAAATGATCAGTGGTTGGTGTCAATCAGGTCATCTTCATTGTTAATCTTAGCTCACTGACTAAAGCTTACTCGGGTATGGAGATTGTAAATGTCAATAGATAGACCGATTCACATGGTCTATATTTCGAAAGTTTCTTCACTTTCAAAACTGTTCTTGTTAAGGTGTTCCGCCATGGCCATAGGGGTCCAATACGAGATATGACTTCTGCCGAATCCTCAGCGTACTATTACAGAGGCAAAGGGGAACTCACTAACGTTAGTTTCCTGCTTTTCTTCTTATTACATGATGCAATATTTCCGGTTAACCAGTCTTTTAACTTTTCTTCAGATTCTATTATTGTAGTGAGTTAATTTTTGATTTATTGGTTTCATAATCTAACTTCAAATCTTGTGCGCCATGCTCTGCACGTCTATCCAATAACTAGAAGATAAACGAAGGGTGATTTTGGATCACTTCAACAATTATTTCAATTTGAAAACCTACTCATGAGTATACGCAATACCAAGAATAGATTCTTATAAGTTAGAGGGGGATATTCACTCGCCAGAAGCAATAAGAATAATGGATGTAGCACTTTTCTGTGAACAAAGACCCTAACACATGCCATCTTTCGGACAGGCCACTTGTATGGAACTCTAGTTGTCCAAGCCTATACGACAACTTCTTAAGGTTATTCTAACAATGTCGGCCGTTTTCGTTCCCGTCTGTGAAAACTCAACCACGGCGAAATGTTTACGATTCATAACTTAGGCACAGCTGAAGATCGACAAATAAATAAAACACATTCTGGACCACAACTATGCAAAGAATCCAATCAAGTTATCAGAATTAGTTTACAAATCATCAGAGCTTTTCTAGCACCTTTCATGCGGTGCACTCATTCATAACAAAACGCTACGAGGGGATGATTCAAACATCTACTTGAATGTCAAAGCTCTTATATATCTTCCACAGTTTGGAAACTGGTAAGTTGAAGCTACACTTGCGATAAAATATTAGACGTTTGGGCAAGTTGTCGAGTTTCAGTCATGCGCAAGTTTTTACAATAACTTGCCGATCACGGATCACGCTCCCAGCGATTCTATATCTCGATCAGCGGCCATAAGACTTTTCTCGTAAAAGTTTGAATTTTGAATGTAGTTAGCAGCTTCATAGTTACCAATTAGTGACCGACATATCTAGCAACTAATTGTATGAAATTCTTTTTCATTGCGTTTCGAAGTGAGCACGTAAAATGTGTCGTGCTGCTCTGTTCCTCTGAACCTCGATGTCTTCACATTCGCCGCGAAACATTTGATAACAACGTTGCGCGATAGCATCTCCATTTCCTTGCTAATTGCAGTCGCGATAGTGTGAGTAGTTTTTTTATTGAATAATTTGAGTAAGAATGCAATGGCAGAAGATTCTACTCTGAGGAGAAATTCTGTAAAAGTAGTATATCAACTGGCGAGACTTTAAGTACAAAACGTTGTTGGCAGCAAATTTTCTGAGAACTATCTGGTATTCTTTGAACTTTGATGTTCCCATTAAGCTGTACTATCGTGTACGGTCAAGCTGTTCTTTATTAATAACGAAAAGAAGAGTTGCCGTAGAAGATCGCTAAAGGATTAGGGTTTTTCTCCCTATCCGCATCCGTTTTCGGCCACATAAATTTCCAGAATTCTAGTGGTGTATTTTATTTTTCAATTTATCTTTATATTGCCCACAACAGTAGAAATAAAATTTCATTCCATGCTCAAGCATTTTACGCGGGACAAAGTTTTCCGTTAGAAAATTCAGTACTTCTTCGATAGCTCAAATTTCGGCAATTTTGATAATATACCTCGTTTTTCGAAGAGACTTTTATTTCGCTGCAACACTGAATGAAGATTTCATTCCACATGCAGCGCGCATACTTTGCACAATATGTGGATGATTTTCACAAAATTAGCCTCAAGCTATTGCACGTTTAACAACTATTCGATAGCTTAACTCTCGAGAATTTGCACGAAGTACTTTATTTCTTAAACGGTCTTCATATTGCGTTGCAACAGAAAAAATATTTTATGTCACACTTAAGCATTTTTGCTTGAACGAGGCTACTCCTTCAGGAATTCAGTAACGACAAAATTTTCAAAAATATCATAAACACTTTCGATAGTTCAAATCTCGGTAGAACCTTGAGCATTGTATATAACGAAACATAGTCAATTGGAAGGTATTGTTATACGCTTCGTAGCAGCCGTAAGCCAATTAGACCAGTCTAGACCGCAGTATCAAGTGATTCTTCACTTCGTTGAGACTGATACATCTTCGGTGTTGCTGCTTCCAGTGATTGTACAGGATGTTCCACTCCTAAGTGATGACTAATCTCAGCAAAATATATGCCGTTATCATTTCCAATAAATCACATGGGAATCAGATTGATTATAACGATAGTGTTCTAGTAGACACATGTGTAACCAATATCTCGCGGTAACATTTACCTGCTACACATCTCATAGCTTGGGAATCAGACTGCGGTAGAGAAATAACGGTCAACGAGACGGAATTCCTAGCATTTCAAATTCACAAAGAAGCCCTGCCGAAAAGCCCGTAGTTGGAGTTCTGTCGTAGAGATCCTTTCAACGCTGCTATAACACTCTACGACATTGATATCTTTCTGCCTCTTTGCCATTACATTTCTTCAATAAATCTGTCTTCATAGAGTATGTTCCACATCGAGACACAACGATCAAAGTCAGTTACCAACAGCTGCTATCAGTAGTGGGGTGAGCCGTAAGACATGTGGTACTGATGAGAGGTGCGAGGACGTCGAAACGTACGCATACCACTCTGAACACCGAATCAGACTTCTGCAAGGCTCAAAATAATTCATCACCACTGAGGGCCAATTTGACACATTCACTTTTGTACTTTCCGTTATTTCACCCTGTTTGATCCCTTTGGTCAAGACGAGTTTTTTGCTTCTGTAAAGCGTTTTGGGAGTCATTCAACAGCTCCGATCAAGTGAATTCGAACGTTATATCTTATTTCTCAAGTGGTTGTTTTTAGCGCTATGACAGTCAAAACAAAATTCGGTTTCTCACTGGGTGAACACTTCCTGTCACCTAGGGTGTGTGTAATAACTGTAATATCAATCCGTGGCACGAATCAAATATGGATTTTTTGTCTCTAGCACTTCAAAATCTTCTCTATACGATCATAGGCTGTCTTCTAGAAAGGAGATTTGCTGAAAATTATTTGTTGTGCTCCAAAGATTGACAAATTCACATTAAAACAAAGACCACTTTTTAGGAGGCCAGAAACTTTGATTGCATATAAGAATTATTCGAAAAAATAGTTACTTCAGTCCACGACTGTGCAGTGGGTTCATGTCAAGATTTTTCTTGCACCAATAAATCGACGCTGACTCTTCAGTCCAACTATGGAAGAAACGCGGAGCCTTAACGAAGGGAAGATGAGTATCTCGAACAAATTTCCATTCCTAATATTGACCCTATCGTGACACCTATGCCTATCACATCGCCAAAGAATGTGTGAGCAGAACCGAAGCTTCATTCGATGTTCTTTCTTGCAGAGGCATCTGGGTTAAAACACGCTGTCTTTTGTAGGAGCACAACGGCTTCTTTTGCGGTACTTAGTGAAGCAAAAATGCTCATGATAATGTGAATTTGATGAAGCAGAAGACAGTTGAAAGCAGCTGCCGTGCAATGACCTGTTCACTGTGGCAAGTGTTGAGATAGTTTGTTAACCTGGTGCCAATGTTGAAAGTCAGTCCAGATACCGGTAATGCGTGGTGGCCTTGTGTCATTGTCACACTGCGCGAACACCCAATTTTCTTTTGACTGCTATAGCTGAATAAGAATTCCTTTCGAAAAATCAAACGCATCACTGGAATTCGCAGATTTCGGACTATCGAACGCTTACTGTTAGTTCAAGGAAAATGCTCTGCCCAGCGAAATGTGCGCCGAAACGCCACAAATGTGAAAGATAGATTAATTTGAGCTGATACTACGTACTAAAAAGTTTTCTTTGATATCAAAGTATATCGTCGAAATGGTCTAGATTTGAACTATAATTAAGCCACAAAATAACTTAAAAAAGCTAGGAAAACGCCTTGCTTTGAAAGGAGTGCGGGTAACAGCAATATTACGGATACGCGAAACCCAATCTGTTTGAGCATCACAGCGGTCCAAGAAGTTTTTTCTAAAAATCAAATATGCCATTGAACTTGGTGAGATTTCTATGGAACTAGTCAAAATTTGACATAATAAAACTTTTATCCGGCGAGGAATTCCCTGATATGGAACAAAATTTTATTTCGACTGTTACAGCGCAAAAACAACCCATTAGAGAAATAAAATATACCTTTCAAATACACTTGGCTTGAGCTATCAAACGACTATTCATACTTCGCATATAAGCAAAGTATACATTTCTACCGGAGGGCTTAAACAGGGTGAAGATGACAGAAAAGTACCTCACTTCTGAATAAGAGTAAAACTTCTTTCTCAGTACAGAAGACCCTGAGCAGAATACTATGTATTAAGCCCACAATTTTGAGGAACCGTTAAGAAACTGCTACGGCTAAATCGAAAAGTAAACTTTTGTGAACAATATTTCTGTTACTGTGCGAGTCGCTTTACATCACTGATCGAAGTGTTGACTGAAGATGAGCACTACATTCATTACAGGAAAACCTGCTGATTTGAAACGCAACGAATTCCCGTAATTAATTTGAGCCATCATGTCATGTGGTCTGTTAAATGGGCTGACTTATAGAGCCCGATACAAATGTTCCGACTATGACGGTCTCGTCATTTTACATGTGTGTTCGGTGACAATTTCAGCGGACACACAGTGTCAAAATGTTCATCGTCGCTTACTCTTAGTATAGGGACTGAGCGCCCCGAGAGGATTGGCTAAAGACCAAGGGTAACTGCCCGACTGGCGAGACCATCAAGATCGGAGCACGTGTATCGGGCTCTATAAGTTAGCCCATGTAATAGACCACATGACATGTTGGCTCAAATAATGATTGAAGATATGTTGAAATTTGAGGTTGGTATCATGAAAACACTCGAAGAGCAACAAATTATAGTTTCTCTGTTTCGCGAATGACAAATAGATAGCACCGTCGGCGCCGTAGAAATGCTGCTCATATTATGGGTTTTTTTAGTGGAGTTGATTGTTTTAGACGAATATTTATACACAGTATTTTACAGCGGCATACTGCCATGCTCCGGTGTAAATCAGAGTGAAGATCAGGTAGAGATTATCGCAGCAGAAAAGCGGCGTAGCAAATGCTCTATTACTTCTCAAGACTGTTTTATTGTTGATCGTGAGTACAAAAACGACATAACCATACTCGTGCTGTAATGCGCATTTCACTCGTGCTTGATGCAAAAGCACCACGTTCCAATTTTTACGCGTATCTCACAATTCTCATGGTTATAATTACACCCTGCTGTTGATAAAGTAAGCTGGGCAGTAAATAAATGTCTCGTTTACCGAGAACTCAGTTCGTTGTCAACTGCGCACCTTAGTTGCAAATTAAACTAGTATAACGGAAGAACCGTGACTCCTCGCATTCAGTACTTGAGAAGGTTAATAAAGCATGTTGTGGACACGGACCAGTTTTCTACCTGCCAACTTGTGGATCTTATTCCGTTACAAATGTCATGGGAACGAGACTACCTAAAAAACTTTCACTGAAGATTGCACGATAAGAAATTGAAACGAATTTTGAAAAGCATTCACGTCTCCACACAATGACACTATATTAATAGTCAACGAATGCGAGGATTCCTCTCCATTTCAGCGTGTCAATGAAAATCTTTCTCGACAAAGGTGAAATATTACGTTTTTGTGATCTCTCGATGACAAATTGAAAAAAATCCTGCGGTATAAAATCGTGAGCACTGGTATAAGCTTTCATGCGCGCTATTCAAAGTTGAACAAGCACGACCATATTGTTTAGATGAATTCCAGGGCAACGAGCCACGATTAGACAATATCTCATTGGAGATAGGATGAAAGAGGATCGGCACTATTTTTATCTTGATTCTTATGAAAACCATTTTTATTCTACTATACTTGGCCTGTATCACAATTTCTCTTTATTTTACTGTGCGCACCCCGGTACTTTTAGCATTCACTTCAACTCCACTGTTGCTAAGAATTCATCCTCTTCATGAAAGTCGTATAGTATTGTCAAATACGTCTTCCTGCAACTTCGGAGAAAGTAGTCTGCTGGGACGTCCTGTAGGCTGTTTACTACTGATTGTCGGAGAGTGTTGAGAAGCTGGAAGATCGACTGCGCGTCGAGTCGCGCAGAGCATCACTAGCCACTAGGCCGCAGCTCTCCTTATGGTGGACTACAGATTTATTATATAAATAAAAGGCAGAGGTAAAACATCGGCACTGTAGTGGGATCAGTGATTTCGCACTGCAGTGGGATCAGTGATTTCCTATCATGAATTAGTTGCGATGAATATGGCATTCAGACAGTCCCACCGACGATAACTGGCATGCTATTCGTCTTGCGAAGCTTTTCAGTTTCTTACAGGTAAGAATTATATCAAAAGCGATCAAGTGGAGCAAAACGAAGTATCACCACATAATCAACAGCAACTATTTCGAATGTCTCAGTATTCTCCGCAAGGAAAAAGATGTTGACACTGGGCATCCTCATAAAGAATGATAAAGTACTGCTCACATGAGGCATTTCGAGAAAGCGTGGTGAATTGCGGTAAGAGTATAGAAGTTGCCACCAGTTTTTGTTCTCATCCACATGAAGACATTTGTTTTTGTTAAGAAGGATACATCGGAAATACTCTGGATAGCAACATGTATACTGATATGCACTGAAGTTTTTATCAAGAGTTATTTTGTAATCTAACAGGAACATTGTAGAACTCTACTCTCACTTGTTCTCAGCAACTGCGAGATGAAAAAAAGATAGAGCTCTCGGAGTCTATCAATCCCTGAGGGAAGCGCCATGCATTAGACTTGATTTTTACCTTCGTTTGAGGTGACTGAATGCATATTTGGCCTTTACAGCCATTCGCGGTGGCCTTCCGCTGAACCGAATAAATGCTGCTTATCCTCCCAGGCAAGTCTGAGACCACTCTGGTATCAGTTTACAGACATCGGAGGGATGGATGGCTCGGTGAACCATAAGCGCAAGTTCGAACCATTGACTTTGTGTGCAAGTGCAAGTGCAGAGAATGTCAAAATTGCCTAATAATCATTTTTGAGCCATGCATAAGATCTGCTATACGGCAACTTATACAGCCAAAAAAGATTATTAGGCATATTGAAAGATGAGCATGGTCCTAAGAAAATGATCGATACGAAAGGCATGATATACTTGACGATACCAACCAAGAACAGTCGAGTGTATAAGACTTTCCGTCCAGTGATAGTTTCATTTAATGGATCGTGTAAAATGTTCGTCGTCGCCTATTCTAAGTATGGGGGACTGGAGCACCACGAGGTGATTATTTAAAGACGAAAGGTACCGCCCGACTGACGAGGCTATAAAGGCCGAAGCACGTGTATTGAGCTCTTAAAGTTGTCCCATAACAGGCCACATGCATGGCTCAGAAATGATCATCAGGCATATTAAAAGTTGAACGTGGTCTTAAGAATACAGTAGAAACGAAAGGTATGATGTGAAAATTATTTATACGGAGAACAAATCTGATAATGATAATTCATTACCGCCCAACGTGTAGATACCTTCGGAAGTAGGCTTATCTTTATTAAATTTATCGCGGATAAGGAAGAGGAGATGACAAAGAATGGAAGTAGAAGTAAGAAAAACTAATAAAAAGGCATGGTCCTTCTTTGACAATTTTTTAATTGTCTTTATGCCTCCAGAAATCACCAATCCTGGAAGTGTTTTTTGCTGAATTTTGAGAAAATTTCCAGAAGGTTATAAGAATTTTCCATATATAGACTCAGAAAATTTTTTCTTCTGACTTCTTGAGTGCGAAATTGCTGATTGACTAGCACACGCCACTTATCTTATTTTGAACTCAACTTTGATCCGTTGCAAGAATCCAATGAATAGAGATCTTATATCTTCAAACCTCTCCGATTAAATCATAAAAGGAGCACATTAATGCATAGTTTATTCACACACATTAACAGTGGAGTTCGCGTTTTAGCTCACAGTTGCAAATGCCGACGCGAAATGTGATGCAAACGGACCCGATGTCAACGTTCGAACCGCTCTGTTCACCACACTTTGCCACATCTCCATTGACCAATTCGCCATGATGATGTTCGTG